>JXOV01003054.1:0-11705 GCA_001014945.1 Clogmia albipunctata
AACACGTAGAATACGTTATCCAGAAGGCACACACCTACGAACAAACTCCTACTATACAAATCGTGCATCAGACCAGTATTTATGTATGCAGCGCCTCTACTGGAGAATATGGCCCACGCCAACATATTAAAACTGCAACGGCTGCAGAACAAAACACTGAAAATGCTAATGGACCTACCCTGGTACTTCAAAACAGAATCGCTCCATGAGATTTGCGAAATGGAGCTGGTAGGCGATTTTATCAGTCGCTTATNGAACAGCAACAGAGCCAATTATGCCCCTAGCGGATTCACCTCTTGTTTGGAAATTTTGATATGTAACTATGTATATATATTAAATGTTTATTCTAATAAAATGAATTTTTATACATAAAAAAAATCCTCTGTAAATCTTTTCTAAGACGAGCATTACTCGTTAATGGATCAGTATCATGAATAAACATTAAAAGCTTATCATAACCAATTATATTTAGGAAATCTCATTCATAAAAACATTGTATACAAGTAAAGTACTTTAATAAGAAGGAGAGTCTGTTGAATGTAAATTTTTAAATTGAACAATAACTTGTGTTTATTATATTTTTATTACTTTTACTTTTTTTTTATGTTCATACGAGAAACGAAAAAATGCGTTCTTAAAATTTAGATTTTTTAAAATAGAAAAAAATTTGACACAGCAAGAAGAAGGATCGCTGTGCAAAATAGAAGACCGAAATGTGTTTTTCAGCAATTCCAAATGTGGTCATTGTAGAATAGCCAATTCGAATAGTGGAAGTTGGGGAAACTTGTGGACTCTTTTCGGCGAGTGTAGAAACAACTAAGGGAAAGAAATACCAGCCATTAGCTAGACAGTTAAGATTCATGTTTCCAGGTGCGGCAATCAAACTTATTCCTACTGCTTTAGGCTGGGACAGAAGAGTTAGTTTTCTATTCAAGCGACATGCAAAGGCCTTGGGCATAGGAAAGAAGACAAGGACTTACCCAAAGAGCATTTCCTTGAAAATGACCAGAGACACAACCAGTAGACGAAGAAGATGAATTGTTATGGACAAATTATAATAATTTATACAGCAAAAACGAAGTTTAAAATTGAATGAACACACTATAATCACATTTACCTTAACAACATATAAGTTATATATAGTTTTATAGCCAAAATTAAACAAGACAGCTTCTGAGGGGATTGTAGTTAAGCTAATTTTCCTCCGCAGTACCAGGACCTGAGAAACAACTGCTTCTCCATCGTCGTCAACAAAAACAATATCTTTTCCTGAGAGCCAAGAGTTCTCGTGGCCCTTATGGTGAGTGATCTGCAACAGTCATCGCTCGTCATAGGGACAAACTTTTCTATCACTTCACCTCATCACTAATTTTTCATTACAAACCGCACTCATCTGATTAGATGTGCTGCAGAAAGACTGCAAATAAAAATTTATTTGATTTTCACTGGGACTAAATTTTGAATACAAAATAACGACTATTAAATGACATCGATTGCTGATGAAGAGACAACGTTGGTTCATCTTCAAAAATGAAGATTGGATTCTGCAGTCGGTCTACGATCCTAAACACCGCAAAATGCACTGTAGTGAGTGGAAAGCTCAATCTGACATTGTTACATTGGGATAGCCGTCGCAGGATGCAAACCGAAATGTGCAGTCATATATAAAACTGAAAACTCAGGGAAGACGTACTCATACTTTGAAGCAGCTATCTTTCGAAATTTGTCGGATCTGGAGATCGTTGCCACTAGAATACGCCGTCAAATTAGTATAAAACTTGACTCGGAGATGCCAGGCAATCATCGACGCCGATGGTGACTGGTCACACTATTTAACAAATTGCATCATCGTTTGTGATGTGTACAATGAATTAATAAATATGAAAGTTTTACTAAATAATTTTTTTTTATAAATTAACCCGACCACGCTCTTATTTGACCGAGTGTAAACAAACATTTACTCACCATATTTATGTAAAAGTCGTCTTGACTATTGGCTGAAATAACTCATATTTTATAAGAATTAAACAAGTTTAAAATAAAAGATTAATGAAAATAGAGCATATTAAGTTTAATTTTCATTGAAGAAAAGAACACTTAATATAAGATCGTCCCACTTGAAACTGTTCACCTGGAATATAATTTGAAAAGATCGAAACTTTTTAATTAATAAATATTTTTAATAGAAACCATTGGAATTAAAAATTAAGTATTTCTTTTTGTAAACTTTTAGTTGCATAATAGAATGTGTATAGGAACCTGCGCTCCAAAAGCCTAAGAACTCTATAACGGATAGAATCGCACACTTCGTATATACCGAAATTAAAAATAAATATTACATTACAATGACAGATATACTCAAAATTGAATGTTATCTTGGTACCAAAAACAAATCTATGAAAAATCAATTTAAAGCTCCAGGAAGCTTTTCGATAAAAAAAACTCTTCAAGTCTTTCTTAAAAATAAATTGCTTTTATTACAATCGCGGAGAGTGATGACACAACAATTAGATTTAACAAATTTCGTAATCCGAGTTATCATTCTAGTTTGATTATCATTTTTAACTAATTGCATATTTAAATTATTTTAATGAACCCACAACACAGCCAACGATAGCACAGAATTCATTAAATACGCCGCAAAATTTTTAATGTAAATTTCAATACAATTCAATTCACTTAACAGTAAATTCGTACGTAATTTGATATACTATACTTTGAATAAGGGGAGATATTCTAGATCTGAAGAAAGGAGAGGTTTAGAAAAGAATGGAAAAGGTGAAAGTGGAAAACGGTAAAGATTTTGATAAGTCAGGAAAAATGAAAAGGATATTCCCGAGGGAATGTTAATCAATGCTCCATCTTTTCCTGAGCTCCATACATTAAACATAAGCTCCTGCCTTGGTTAAATTTGAAAAAGAACGCTTATATTATTTAATTTGGTTAAATGAAATCATTTTTCCTTTGTCAAATGAAACGTACCAAAGGAAATTTATCAACATGTTATAAAGACTCTCAACAAAATCCGAGAACGCTAATATTTTTGCCACCAATTTGGTGCTATCCACCTCTGAGAATAAATCATACAGATGGCTTCTCCGCTAATTAGTAAGTATCTGAGAAGCCTTTATAGCTTCCGGTAGATGAATAAAATAAAGTAGAAAAGTTAAAAAATAACCCTAGAAACAGTTTTGTTACGGTTAAGCTTTTTTATGGTTTCGTTAACCCCGACCCAGCTTTTATCGCCTTCAATTCTCACTCCTCTAAGACAAATTGAAAACTTTCCAGTAACAGAAACACAAAAATGATGATGAAACAAACATTCACCATTGTTGCTTTTTCATGTATGTGGGTTACACCTTTTCTTTGTATCACATTTATCCCACATTGGGTTCAAAATTTAATGATTCTTTCCCACAACTAAATTTGAATTCAAACCCTAATTTGGACCAAAAATATTTTCTTACCGCAGAATGCAACAAAAACTTCCAACTAAGCTTTTCATGATTAAAAATTAAATTTTATATTAATTATTACTTGGTATTTTTTAAAAAAAGAAATATATAAATATAGAAATCCGTTAAACACTGTTGAATTATTCATTTTTCAATATTCGCAGTGAAATCGGATAAATACATAAAATGTGTACTGTTATATTAAAATTAACTATAATTTATCTCAATAACATAAAAACAGACTCATAGCCAATGCGGTAACACTATGGCCTCGTCGGAGTCCATGGGTTTGATCCCTGGGCGGATAGGATTAACGGGAGCCTTTTCCAATTGGCATAAGTTCTATTAATTGACTAATTATACACTGAAAAGAAATACTCATAAAAAGTCTAATTAGTTTGAAATTCGCCATGTTCCCTAAAGGAATTGAAAGGGACATTCATTAAGTAACTTGAAATATTTAAAACTTAACGGTTATCATTTATTGATCAATTTTATAAGGACTGTAGTGCACAAAAATTAATTGTTGGAACACTCTGTGTTGTCCATCCCTTTCTAACATCCTTATTCTTATCTCTGTCCCTACAGACTATTAAATTGCAATATTTATAATATATGACAAAATTAATAATAAACGCAAGAACTTCCTTTCTTGTTTGAACCAGTGACCAACAAACACGTTCTTTTATTTATCTGCTTATTTGTACATAACTTTCTATTTGCTACAAGTTATTTAATTTGGTCCACTCTTGTCTATCTCCAACTCAAAGGAGAACACGTTAATCAGAAGACAAGGAAATAGACAGGTGAGTCGAATCTCGTCAAGAATCTCTAAAGAATTCTGACGAGGACTAGGGCCCCGCAATCCAGCTGGACACTACACCCTGCAGGACTATCAGAGTCTCTGGGCCGGCGGGGTGCACTATGGTTTAGTTTTAATTATTTTCTGGTTCGATTCATGTAACAAAATATAAAATCCCCTCTGGATAATTTATATAACTTTAAATAAGTAATAAAATAATCAAATTAATTTGTTTTTTCAATCACACTTTTTGTTTTTGTGTCAGATGTCTAAACGCTTTGTTTTTAAGGTCGGTGCTTATATTCTATAATATTTTAATATTCATTCTTTTTAAAATTTGAATTTGACTATATTTAAAATTTTCAATTCAAATACCATAGCAAAAAGGTCCTTGACGGATCAACAGCCATTGATTTAATTCCTTATTAACTCCTAATTCGTAGAGTTTAAAAAAATTGTTTAAAATGTAAACATGTGAGCCTCAGGAAAGTAAAATCATATGTTTATTTAACGAGGAAACGACTGTTTATAACAATCATAACATAAAAGTTAATTAATGGGATTTGTTGGTTTTATATAATTTAAATTGCCCTTATGGACCATTTTATTAGGAATTAATATTTAAGGGGAAATATATATTTATTTATTGTCTTAGAAATTCATACAAAAATTAAATTTTCATTAGTAATGATTTCAATTTCCGCATCGCCTTATATAAAAAGATTTTATTATTATTATTAAAATTTAAAAGTTCCCAATTGGAGATTAATTGTCTACGAAATCATTCCTTGGCGAATATGAACCGATGGGGACATATTTTAAAAAAAATATTATTTTGGGCACTCCAGGGATTAGAACTTAATGTTGATTTTGTGCCTAAATAATTTTTTGTCCAAATTTCATTGATTTTTCATTTTTTAATTAATTTAATTTAATTTATTTAATTTAATCGAGCATGATCAAAGGGAGATGAATAATAGTTCTCGTAGTGTTGCAAATGATCCGATTAAACAGTGTACGATGGGAACGAGGCACCAGTACAATCCTGGCACACGTAAGCTTTCTGAATTGCCCAAACTAGGAGGATCGTACAGAGAATGGCCAGAATTCATAGGAAGTTTTGAAGAAACAACAAAAGAATTCGCCATTACTAACCTAGAAAACCTTGGGCGAATCAGGAAAGCGCTTTATGGAAGAGCAAGCGAACTAGTAAAAGGTTCCCTAATCCACTCCGAAGCAGTGCCAAAGATAATAAATACCTTAAGGCTTAATTTTGGAGACCCCAAGCTCATTCTGAAGCAGTTAGAGGCAGAGATAGAGAGCGTACCAAGGGTCGGAGAGAGAGTTGCTCACGACAAGACTATCAAACCTATACAACTCCATGATGGCCAGAGGAATGAGCCACTGTTACCGTAATTTGTCTCTGGTGAGAAAAACTGTAAATATTTGAATTTTGAATTAGTACTAAAAACGACGACGAGAAAAACAACAGCAACAACAACTGCGAAATCTGTTCAAGAAAGTCTTGTCAGTTTGACAGTTTGTAAATATTAAAAAGTGAAGTGATTTTGATGGAAATTGAAATTAACCAAACTTGACCGCCACAAGATTAAATATTGTGTAAATTTGTATATATTAATCATACTATTAGGACAATTTGGAATAAACCCTGAATTACCAAACTCGGACTTTGAACTCAAACTGGAAAAGGTACGAGGTTTGTAAATAATTTCAGATTGGAAGGAAGAGAGCTGATGGAACTTGCTGTAAGTTATAAACAATCCACAACACTAAAATTATTAATATAAGAATTTGATTAAGGGTTGCTCATACCTCACCTTTAACATGTAAAGGTGGTTAAAAAATTAGTTACCCTTAACATTTAAGTAAAAAGATTTTTTTTTGACAAACCTTTTGAATAAGTATTTTTAATGGTTAATCACAAACAAATCAAATCTCTAAAACAATCTTAAAAACTATTAGGGGTGATTGACCCTTGACATTACGGGATATAGAAATAAACACAGCTTTAAGGCCATCTGTATCCACAAAATTTTATTCAAATCAGTTAAACCGTTTCAGTGGCTTCAGACATTATATTGTGGAAAAATATTTCATTTGCGGTAACTCAAAACAATTAATTTTTTGCGTTTGTATTTTATAGTTCTTAATCATAATATAATCCGAAATAGCACTTGTAATATCTTTAGATATTAGTATAGGAAACGTAGTGGATTCTTCAATGTGAATAATGTACAATATTCGCAGTGTATCATTATTGTGATAAATAGAAATTTTGATTGACAAATCCGTATTTAAATAATTAAATGGAACATATATAACAGTACTTTTTGCAACAAAAAAATTGTAAAAATTAGAGGTATATTAAAAGCATGACCATAAGACAGACCTAACAAAACTATAGTAAAATCGGTGAAGTAGAATGCTTCAATCACTATGACAAGAGAATTTTATATAAGATTAAATTTCTAAAATTAATAGTGATTTCCTTACGATAATAGTAAAATTATTTCTTTTAATTCCTGTAATGAACATGGGGGTCTCAACCTAAACCAACCTTAACTTTATCGATGAAAAAAAAATTCAACATTTAGAAAAACGAATACCAATTGAATTTGAGTATTATATCTAAAAAACATCAATCTCCAAACAAATTTTACTCATGATTTCAATTGTGTTATTATTTATTATAAAAAAAAAACAAAAATACGATTTAATATAAAATGATAGCTGTGTCATATGTTTGGTTCTGGATGTAGTGACTTTATGGTTATGGTTAATACTAGAAAACCTTGTATTTCAATTTAAATAAATGGATGATGGAACTAAATTCCCTAATTTAGGACATTCCAAATGCTTCATAAGGAGTATCAAATAAACATTTGGGTTAATATGATAGACTATTTACGTTTCACGAACGAGAATGAAATTTCCCCAGAGATTGTCTGTGCTGACAACAATCTTCGCCTTTGGCGACATGTGTCAGTAATTTCTTGTTTTTCTACTGTATAATTTATTACTTATTGCATAAACTTTTCTTTTCCTTTAAAATGTGTGTGCTAAGTATAAGATTTTATTTCAATCATTTATTTGAAGGTTTCAAACCTTCCAAAAAATTAGTTATATTTTTTTTCATTTCTATGGCTTAAATGTTAACTTTTTTAATTTATCCAATTTTCAAAAGAGATTGGGAGTAGTCCTTGGGAAGGACTGAAAGAATTAAAACCAAAATTGTTAATTTAATACCAGTTTTCATATAAAGCCGAGAATTACCCGATATCTCGTCAATAGAAATTCCTTTTTTACCATGTACAAGCATTTTTTTTTCAAAATTCTTTGATTTCAATATTTTTTGGATTGAATAAAATCAAATACATTTAAAATTACTACAAAAATTATTTATGTCGGTTAAAGAAAACATTTATGGCTTTTTGATACACTATTTTAAAATAAATTCCATTGAAATCTTGTTACTTATAATTCACAATAGGATCTTGGACATTAACCCTAAAGCGAGCAGCTAGTCGTGACTCCATATTCTGGAACCCTTAACTACTTACCCGTTAAAAGATATATCGTCATTTAATATCTCTGTAATTTCCGGTAATTACAAAATGTTTCAAACATACGCATCCGCAACAATCCAATTCCAAATGATTACAATACAGTGGACGCAGCTTATTGGGGCCTCGGTTAATAAAGATAATCGTTTTATCGGGCCAAAATGCCTAGGAACGGCTCGGCCGCATATAAATACATTAAAAATCCATCGCTTAATGGAGCCGACCCCATCGCTTTAAAGGGCCTTTCTGTGGCCAAGATCACTACAACAAAGTGTTGCAAGATGTAGTGCAAGTAACGACAACTCAGTATTTTGTTTATTTTTATTCACACCAATCTTGACCATGTGCTCTATGTTTATTTAATCGACTAAAGGAGTAAAGACAAAAGCAAATATCGAGAGAAAATAATCGTCTCCCGCATGTAACTATTTAATAATTACACATTTCAAAGCACATATGAATGCAAATACTCGTTTAAAAACCTTTACCTATAGATCAAATCCTAGCTTTTATTGATCAATCGCTTAAAGAGCCAAAGGTTAATAGGGTCAAATTATTCTGGTCCCAGAGTGGCCTTAATAAGCAGCGTCAACTGTATTGTTGATAATAATGATTTCCCACTACATTCCATTATGGAACTGAGAGTAGTCTCAACCTAAACGATCGGTTTTTAGACTTTTCATAACTAATTGTTTTCAGTGTATTATTAGTCAATTAATAGCACCAAGACCAGTTGTAATCGAATCCAGTGAACCCGCCCCTTTAGTTATATAATTCGTTTTGAAAATTATTTTGCAATGTTATTGATATACACAAATCAAAACTTTTTTGCGCTAGAAAAATATTCTCCCGAGATTTGAAACCACGACCTCGAGGCGGTGTCTGGGGAGCTATCCACTAAGAATAACATAACTCATATTCCGCATCCGCAACATTTCTGTTCCAGAAGATTAATCATCCATATATTCATATGCAAACTTGAATTATAGGACGAAAAAATATTACGAAACTTTTAAAACATATCATTTCGCGTGAAAATCCCAGCCAGAGATAAGAATGAATCAAAATGCGGGGGGTAATGGCAGCATCATGCAATATTCAAAATCCGCTCCCTGTTCAGCAAATTGTCAGCATAGGAGAAATAATACCTCTCCTATTCAGCTTCTCATGGAGGCTTTAAAATTCTACTGGAACTCAACCGCTTTGAAAGGCCGAACTCTCTGGTTATACATTCAATTGTTGTATAGAAAGAATTGTTTTCCCAGCAAGAGAATATACACTTATTTGCCAATATTCATTGCAAAAACCTTATTGAATTGATGTTCAAATGATTGTATGTATGTAGGTGATTCAATATATTTTCACCGAACCATTACCGTTTTGTTTTAAAATATGTTAAGCGAATTTACAAAAGTGTGGTTTTAGCAATTTATCTAGCCAAACAATTTTTATAAGGAATGTTAAGTAGTTAAAATTAAATACTATTTCAAGTGCTTTAATTGTGTGATAATAAAAAATTGATAATTAACTGACTAAAAATTATATGTTTGCTTTGCTTAGTGTGGAGTTAACAATTTTAAATACAATGAATGAAGCTAAATAATTTGTACTATTGTATTGTATAATTGGACCAATGTTCAACGGACTGATGCACCATCATGATTCCTTGGAGTGATTGGTGCCGACAACCGCCTCCTCCTCACGTTGGAGTTTTCACTATTCACTTTAGTGTTAAAGGAGGTTATTATTATTTTTTTGGTATGAAAAATCAATTTAACTATAGCAATAAGTCATGGCATTTTCTGGCAAAATAAAAATTGAATATAAAAAATCTTCATCCATCCTTGTCATTATATTCATATCCTCAGACGATGACTGTTAAAATCTTATAATGCAATGTTCATTATGCAGATATCAGCTAAAGCAAAAACTTTTGGGCGAATTCAAGAATGCCATCTTTTTTATAGAAATCTTCAGAAATTGCTCTTGAAATCGATGTTATGTTCAAATGAATAACTTTGAAATAAATTTTCAGAAGGCCATTTTATATTGACGTGACCTATAAAAATAGAATTTTGATCAAACAAATAAAAATATACGGTTTCTCTTTGGCACTAGTAAATTATTAGTGATTGAGGAATGGATTTTTCTAGCCCTGAGTTTAGTTTTAGTCCTCAAATTGGATAAAAACATACAAATATTATCGAGCAAAAACAAGTAGACGTCGCGCGTACTCGGAGTCTACTCTTAAAGGAGGTGGAAAGGATATATGTTTCAACGACCCGCCATTCGGCAACGCTTACGAGCGCAGTATAGTTCAAACACAATGTAAGGGAAGTGTTAATAATAAGTTAAGACTAGACATTTAATAAGCTAAAAGAAGAGTTTAGAATGTAGTTTGTGTTAGTTTTTTTGTCATTTTTATTTACAAGTTAATTGCAATATTTTTTATGATGTAGGGGAAGTATGTACAAAATGGAATGGTGTTTTCTTTTTGGATCATAATTCTTTATGGGTAAGACACAACAACGTAATATTATACAGTAATCATGTTTGGTTTATCAATTTATTAAAATTAATATAATTAATTAAAATTAATAATTTCAAAAAATCAGCAGAAAGGCAATAAAACAGCTTTAAATACAACTCGGCGAAAATCGGATTTTTATAACCAAATGGACAAAATGGCATAATAGTAATAATAATTCGATGTAATTATTGGTCTTATTTCACAAAAAATACTCTGTTTGTATAGGAACGCAAGTTCAAGAAGCGTGGACCAAATGCCAACAATTTACCAACTTCATCCGAGTCGAGATCTGGAATAAATTTCATTAGAGTATAATGAGAAGTATTAGGAAAATTTCGACTTCGATATTGTCTTGCTTCCAGGAATGGCGATGGATTAAGTGCTTATAATTTCTGGGCATTTTAAATATCTATGGAATATCATGTACGATTAACGTTAATAAATATCAGTAATAGATAAAAGGACAGTTATGCCATTTTGTTCATAAGACGTTTTTAAATTAAACAAAATAAAAAATGTAAATATTACTCTTTATCTAGAAAATCTTACTTTAAGATGAAAATGAATCCTAGTGGTATAAAATAAGCATTAGTATAATAATATAATATGTACAATTGCCAATGTACTAAAATGAACTGAATGTAAAGACGCTAAACCAGTCTGCTAGACGAAAGAGGGAATGGCAAAGCCCTGAACGCTGAACTTAATAACAACATGTTAAGCTGGAATAACTACTGAGAGCCTTGACACTTAGACGTGTGGAATGAATGGGTTCAAGTTTTGGCAGGTTAGTGAAAACCACTTCGGTTACATGATATCCTAGTCAGATGCGAACTAGAAATCGCCAAAATCCCAAAATACCCCTTGTGCCATTTTGTACTTATCATATTTCTCCTATATAATATCTTCTTATATATAAAATTCTCTTGTCACAGTGTTAGAGGCATCCGTTCTCGGAATCTACTGTACCGATTTTAATCAAATTTTGTAAGCATATGGGGTTGGACCGGCAAAAGGTCAACGAAGACATTTTACACCCCTAAATACTAAGGGTGAAACACACCTAATTTTTTATACCTTTTTTTTGTTGCAAAAATTGCTATTTTGGATTATATTATGATTAAGCACAATAAAGTATGTATGCAAAATAATAATCATACCCATAAATGTTAAGGGTAAGCTACCCCTAACAAAAGTATTTAAAACAGTGAAATTTTTAAAGCAGTATATCTCCGAAACCGTTAATCCGATTTAATTGAAATTTTGTAGGCATGTGGGGTTAACCGGGATAAACTCAAATCATAAAATACAGTTATAATTGATAAGGGGAAGCT
>JXOV01003055.1:999-33574 GCA_001014945.1 Clogmia albipunctata
TTATCAACGAGGGACTGACAGTGCAGGGAGAAAACACCCTCACAACACAACGTCATGAGTTGTATATATATATTAGCCGAATTCGTACTAACCATACATGTTACTTAAATTAAACCTCTCCTAAACAGTGTCCAGATCTATACTGCCCTCGNCGGTGCTGAATGGCGGGTCTAATGTCACGTTTATCCTCTCCCATCCAAATGCTCCTCAAATTACAAATTAATACAATGATATCATTAAGTTAGTTAGGGCTAGACATGCTGTTAGGCAGGGAGAGCTAGAGTGAACTACGTGGAGGGGCGTATGGCTGTCCACCATACACCTAATGACACGTTTTCGTGCATCTGTGCAATTAACTTATTCATATATTTTATATGTGAACAAGGGCTATAATCAACGAGCGGGTTCTGCGCCCACCATCCAATAACCAATCAAATAGAAACTCTTGTATGAAGTAGGATCGAAAACCAATATTAACCACTCAAGCCCTCTTTAATAATACCTCATCTTATATATAACTTTTAACTACTCTTACATAACAGTTATTTAACCAATAAAGTCGTCACGAGCTATAAGAGTATGAATGTCTTTAAAATTATTTATCTTCCGGTTTTATACAAGACTTTGTGTATTTGTAATAAATTACAATAAAAATCTACATAATCTATGATTTATTTGAAAATTCTACATCTATAATCCATATAAATTCCCATAATCGTGTTTCTTTTCCGGAACCAGGTGATGTATTCCCATCTATTAAATTTATCATCTGTTGTCCCATTTTTGTAAGCAGCTGATTTACTACCATATCTATCCTTTTATTATCGTGTCGCTTTCAAACAATCGCTTGTCGAATAAGGAACTCATAAAACCGATAATGTTTTAATTTAAAAAAGCATTTTTATAAACAATTAAATACGCATTTAATAATATTCAATTCGTTTTCAAATTGATTTAATAAAATGAATTCTTTTTGTAAATCAATTTACTAACTTGTAAGAGAATAAACACGAGTAAAAGCATTGGAATAATTTCATATGATGTGTAATAGTTATAAAAGTTGTGAGTGTGTCCCAGAAGGCCGATTACAGTATCTCATCTCGACATGATTCCGTCTCCCCGAGACTACGAGACCGTGGATTAAAGTGTTTGGTTAATAAATTGTACATCATTATGCACAAGTATTTATGTGTGTACAGTAAAGTAACTTTCATGCTCCATATGTGCCCTTTTCCTATTTCATTTATCAAGTCTATTCATTCAAATATATGGGAATGGGTATGTCAACCGCAGATATTGCATTAATAACACATATTTTCTTCAGCCATCTTATTTGCTATTATAGCACAGATTCACTTCATTTTCTGTGTGCGAAACCATGCAATATCTAGTCGCTCCTCAGCGGCCAATTCAATAAATCGCATTCTCTACCCTTAATTCTGTCCCTTTCAATTCCCACAGCTACTAAAGTTTAACTTCATACATTTAAATTTTGTTGTTTGCTGGAACAATACAGCTGTTATATACACAGTAAAATAATGTTTCATTTTCAAAAGTTACCTTTTTTAATGTTGAAAATGAACACATTGTTTGCTAACAAGTACCAAATACTAACCAAATATTTAATGCACATATCATATAGTACATTCAGTTAATATTAACTCGAAATTGCATTGAAATACATTCATCCAGTCACCGCAGTTTGGTGACTGATCCATTAATTCCATCCCTCATAGTTATTTGCAGACAATAGACATTAAATAAATCATCCTAATATGATACATTATTAATAAATGCTTCTGTACATTTTATTGGCCAGGAGTAGTAGAGTAATAAAGAATAATCCGTGGCAATGTTACGTGACAATCCTACGTTTCTTCACTCCTTAATCTAGACCTGTTTTATCTTTAGGGAAACAAAGAAATTATCAAGTTAATAATAGAAACTTAATTCAGTGTTTAGCTTTATTAGTTTATGTATTTTTGTTTAATAAAATTTATATTACAATACTAAAGTTTAACCTTTTAAAGGCATTATTATAGCACTAGTGTTTTTTTTTCATTTTCTTTACTGTGAAAGTGTGACATAGATCATCATAAAATGCATAAGAGGATTCATTTTGATATTAAAATATGTGATAAATATCATGCAATAAGCATCTAATTATTTCTTTTGAAAAATACGTGTCTTTTTCAAATATCTTATCTTATATATCAATCTTATATCAAATGTAATAGAAAATCGCCTTCTCGATAATATTCGTTTACAATATTCAAAGGGCGGCTTCAAACAAATAAACCGAACGCAGTTACAAGTTTTACCGTTCTTTACATATTCTTTTAAACTACGAGCGTAGCAAGTGCCTTAAAGAAGGGCCGTGTTTTAAACAAAATTGTATGCATTTTTATATAAATTAACAAAAAATCTTAAAAGTTCTTTAATTTTTTATAGAAATATATGTTGCTTTGTTCCACACACCTATATTTGTTGCTCAATGCGGGAAAAGTATAGAACATTCCTAAATTTAAAATAAATTCAAATAAACCAGTGTAACGGTTTTGCAATTTCGTTAAACTTTAATTTCATTACACCGATCAATAAAAAGAGAGGAAATTTTGGTAATCACTTTTGATTTCTTCAGTACAAATTCCAATGCTTCGATAATAGCTTTCAATGATGTTTATATTTCTATTACAAAACAAAATGTTGATTCGTAACAGAATTTTTGAATATGAAAATCCATAATTGTAATTTGAGTGTCCGATAATGTTCGTCAATAATAATTTTTCATGTAAACTGATGAATTTTGTTTACGGAAGTCTCACTTCAATAACAAAAACGTCTTTAACAGAGCAAAAAGACGTTTTTATAGAACAAATGCTTTTTTGTTTTGAATGTCAAAATATCAATTTTAAGCTACAAAAATGCATAAAGATGATAATATGTGAATTTAACACTAAATGAAACATGTTACTGAAAAACTTTATAAATATATAGAAGTCAGTTTCATTTACTGAAAATAACCAACGTTTTTATTTATTCTTATAAACAGACAACGAAATTTGTACTTTGACTTTATAGCCTCTTACTCTTTTTCATACAAATTGCTTATATTGGTGCTACTTTAATTTGATCAAAATGAATACTCTTGTATAAAACACATTTGATTAGCATTATTTAACACTTATTCTTTTAAAGGTGGTCTTAGTTTTCAATCCTCTTAGTCTATATGTTCCTTTGGAACCAACATTCTTAACAGTATATAATGTACAAATATAGTACGAAATATTTAATTTCATTTAATTTTATCAATTTGACACAAAGGCAAAGGAGATTATTTTAATAGAAGTAGGAATCACGAACAAAGCCTACTTATTCAAACAGAAGTGACAAAATCAAGAAAGTACGAAATGTTGGCTAAAATGTTTATACCCTGGGACTTCGGTCAATATAATCCCTGTGGTATTGACATTGGATGGTATCGTGACCAAATTCTTCAGAAGATATATGGAAGAGATCGGGCTAAGTAAGAATATCCAAGCCTACTTACAGACTGTTACGCTGAAAAGGACCCTAGAAAGTATTCTCGTCGACTGCAAAATAAATGAGAGAACAGACTGGATAGATCAAGAATTAAATGAAAAAAATGGCTGAATTGGAAGATAGAGACGGAGATTCGATAATTCTGTAAAAATCAACTTATTATCAATAAAATATATTTCTTTAATTTGAAATAAAATTAATTTGTTATTAAATATTTAAATAGTATTTGTTCTATAATTAAATAATTTATTAAATATTTAAATAAATTTAGTGCATACAAGACCTGAATAAATTTTACGTAAAATGAAATTTAAAATATGTGAGTAACAGGAAAATTATATTTGAGATTTAAACTTTGAACAATGTTCGACAAAGAAAATTTAATTTGGTTAACTTTATATTCCGGCTTTTCCGTTTATTTGAAATTTCCCGCAAAGTTTAGGAATTTCATCCGATATTAAACGATTTTAATACATTTTCCAATCACTTGCTATTCAAAAAATTGAAAGCTAATTTTGGTAAATATTTTGTGATCAAAAGATTATTTTTATAAGGTATAATAATAAAACTTTGTTATTAAACGTACATGTACGTGTTTTAATTTTAAACGAAATAACTCTTAAATTTCCATAAATTATTATATGTTTTTGATTGAAGACATCATGAATGGTCTATTTTGAAACGCCATACAACTCTCTAAAACAGAATAATAAATACTATCGTACATAAAACATCTTTATACTTATTACGACACTTCTTATATCACACTAAATGAAAAGTTTGACCTAAAATAATGCTATAGACGACATCATTGTCAAAAGTCTTTATCATAAGACCTTTATAGCTTTCATAGCTGGGAGGGAGGCAGAATCAAGTTTCTTTTAAGTAATTGTTTCTCCTAAACATTTTGTAACTTAAATAAAGTTTAAATTAATTCGTACATAATTTATAAGAGACATCACTCAATGCCCTGAAGCAATTTTTAGAACTTAATATCATACTCGTACAACCTTGAACAAATCCAGGGTTCTGTGTAATTAATTAGTAAATAATGTTTAATTTTATGTAGTTTATTTTTTCATTAGTTATATATGAACAAGATAATTGTCCAAATTCACGAATACTGTGGTCACGGGAACACTGGGGCAATGCAGATCTGGCCACAATAGGTTTTATGTTAGTCATATGAAATGTTAGTATAAATTACCATCTATTTACTCCATGCATTGATAATCCTTTGTAGAAATTATATCCTTCAGTATTTGATAATTAATATTTTTTATAGAAAGTTAAATTGTTATTTTATTCAAAGCTGCTCAACCTTAACTAAATTGTCCAGATATTGGCAGTTGAATGTGTGACGTCATCGACTCCGCTGTAATTCATTGTTTTGATTTTGTATGAACTCTAAATGAGGACTAGACACATGTGTATTATTATCTAGATACTATATTGTACCGAATTTAACACAATTTCTGTAAAGTTTCAATACTTTTTTGATCAAATATAAGGAGAGAATTTTTGCGATATTTTGCCCATTTCGGCTCAGTATAACGGACATTTAGCATATTAGAGCCAAAGAATATTGCTTTGGGTTGTATTGATGGTATATAACTACTTTAAAAGTCTTTTGTCATTAAATTATCATTAATATCCTTGCATACAGCGGAATCGATGACGTTTCCACTACTACTACCACCACAGATCTGGATAACCTTATTTTTAAGTTAGCGTTGATTTTATTTAAGAACTTAGGCCATAAAATTAACTATAGATATACTGCACAATATAATTATAGCACATGGCTTACATCCATTTTTAAAAGTTCTCGCTCTTTAAATATAAAACTGGATTGCCAAGAAACTTTTATTTATATGACAAATGTAAAATTAATCTCATTCAATGTAAAATAACGAGAATGTACATTTTAATTTTTTTTAGAAACGAAATTCAATTAATAAATCCTTCCGTAATTGGATTTAGGTATTCATTGAGAGTTAGTGTTTGTAAAAATATTGGAATTAGGTCAATCATTGCTATGTATATGAAGTAGCTCATTTTTCAATGATTTCAGTACTTGAAATTCAAATTTACAAAAGGAATGAAAAAGAGTACTTTAAATAACTACAGTCGACTCTGGATAATTCGAAACTCGGGGGACTTTCAAAATATTATATTACGAATTATGGGGAGTTTTAATTATCAAATTGTTCCATTGCAGCTGCTCAGACTGTTCAATATTTGTAAGAGAAAAGGCAACAGAAATGCTGCAACTTTCAATTATCGAGTATTGGACGCTGTCGAATTATCTCTTGGCTTTGTTTTTCTCTTTCGAATTACCAAGAACATAATAGTTATTAAAACGACGTGTATGAAAAATGAAAAATAATTAAACTTGAGTGTTTAATTATGTGATTTTCCAACTAGTTTTTTACAAAATTTTATACAATTCGCGTATTTATTAGCTATTTTTACGCGAAATATAAGGTAAAGAATAAGAAAACAACCCAGTACTAAATTAAGGAATAAACAAATACAATTAAGGGAAGCACTTGTCAAGCGAATAGAACTTTTGGTCTCAATTTTTCAAAATATCACGACAACCTTGCACCATGCACTGTATCACTGATATGCCCGTAATAGCACTCATCATTTAAACCACATTTAAAAGCCATAATCAACATTTAAGAAGAATTTTACTTTTTGTCATTTAATGTAAAAAAAATTTAAATTGATTAATAAATCATGGCCTACTTTATTATAGAGACATGAAAAACGTAACAATATATTTTCATTCTACGCTACTACGATTAAAAATTATAATTTTTAGTAGTTGAATTTTGGTACAAATTTCGCGTTTTTACACGATTTGTAACACCCGCAGGGTGTTGCATTATACTTTATTCAACACTGTACGATTATAAAACAATTTCTAGAGGAAGCATTACATTTAAAAATGTAAACATTTTTCAACAGAAATATATAAAAATATGATTCGATATGTTTGAAATTATCAATCAATCATTATTTAGAGGTTCAAATTATCGTATGTTGGAATTATCGAGAGTTATTAAATTAAAATATATATTTTCAAGCACAAAAAGTGTTATTAGTATTTGAATAGGTAAGGTTTTCCTGTTAAAAATGTCAAAAATGATTGAAATAACATTAAAGGTAATTGAGAATTTTAATTACCAATAAAATTATTGAAAAATGTGGTAAATTGAACCGATTGGAATTGAATTGGAATTAAATTATAATTTATATTAGATTCAACTCTTGCAAAATTTTAAAATGTTATTCATTTAAGATTTAAGTTAAAAATTGTAATATCAGAAACGGACTTTGTTCAATAATATTAAGGAAAGAAAAACTAACAAATTTAATTGATTTTGGTAGTTCAATGAATCCTTTTGTATTGCTGAAAGATATTATAATTTGCTCTTCTAAATATTCTTGTCAAATATTTTAAGAAAAAAGCTTTTTCATACAGTTATATTTATATATTTCTTTATATTTTATGTAGTTTAATTAAAAAGTACAAAAAATATAATAAAATCTAATTTTGTTAGCTTATTAGTATTTTTATAATGTAATTAGGCTATAAGGTTATTTTGCAAATGGATTATTCAATAACCTTTAAATTTAAAATTCCCTGGAATTGGAACACGTCTTAAACAATCTCATTATAAAAGCTGCTCCATCAAATGGCATTCAGTCTGTAGGGATATCTGTGATCCCAGTGACAGTTTTACTGTGCAATCAATCTTTCATGTGATTCCAAGATTAATCGTGACAGATTAAAATACATTAAAAGGAATAAAAAGCCCTGCTGGCCATTAAATCGAAATGAAATTAAACTACCATCATCAGTAATGAAATCAGAAGAAGATGGAATAAGATGGAGGATTTGTCAATTCAAACTGAGGGCAAACAATGTATTTGTTTTGTAAGGAGCATTTCCTTTAACAAAAATTATCCTCCTTTTCTTGTCAAATCCTTTGTGTTTAATTGCTAATTGGTATGTCGGTCTTGTTTTTGGAATGAATGTTTTGTTTTTCAGCTTTTTCACTAAAGTATTTAACGCAATTTTGCAGTTGTTTGTGGGCAGAAGACAACATTTTAATGACATTAAACCTTGGCCTTTCTTAATTTTGTTTACAAACTTAAAACATCCTATACTGGTGGGACTAAAGTTTTAAAGGGTTTGTACACTTCCTGTAGCCCGAATTAAATATTCATACATTGTGCCAGTACATGTCTTGAATTTATACAACTTTTAATTTGGAAGAATGGTTTTTTCATGTTGGGCAACAAGTTGAATTTTTAAAAATACTTTCTTTTTTATAGCACTACATACAACCATTTATAGCCTTTTAATGATTAGGCACGCCTTTAGGCTTTCTACATTTGAGTGGAAATATGTTGAATAGTATAAGTCTGTTAATTATATACAATTTGATTTTTATATAATTATGATATTTTAATTGAACATCTGGCCATCATATTCCATTCAAAAACTTTTATATAAATAATTGACTTAGTTTGTTATACGTGTTCAATTATTTTTAGTGTAATTTGTTAGTGTTTTTGTAGTGGTAGCGCCTGGTTAGGAATAAGGTCCTCCCTAAAAGCTCGCTGACTTTGAGAACTTGTAAAATCTACAAACATTACATTTTAATTTTTTTCTTTCTTTTCGAAATAATCTTTATAGTAATTTTCTTAATTCAGTAGAAAATCTTAGCATATTAATTTCCTTCTTCTTCGCCTTACACGACGAAACAACCTAAACAATGTTTTTATCGGAATTAATTTAAATGCCCTTTTTCTTTAATTGCAATTTTTTACATTGCAACCGTCATTAGCAGTGATATAACAATTTTGGTGAAAGTGGATATGTAAAGACTTATTTATTGACAGGTTTGAATTACCGTAACAAAACACCTACCATCAATGTTGATCTCTTTGGTATCCATTTTATAATAGCAACCAAATAGTAACAGAAAACATATCCCTTTCAACCTCAACCAACGGGTTTCGATTTTTATTGACTATAATTTACAGTGAATTATTAGTCAAATAACAGCACCTAGACCGGTTGTAAACAGATGCAATCCATCTGATCATTTTATTTCTATTTTTGCGCCATCACTTTAGAATTCGCTAGAAATATTTTGTTTTTATTGATATACACAAAAGGAAATTTTTCGCGCCAGAAAAAGATTCGCTTAGGATTCGATCCCAAACCTCTGATGAGGCAGTTGTTAACCATACGACCCTAGAGCGAATAAATGGTTGCAGAATGGTCCGATTGTTGTTCAATAGTGGTGTGTCCAATCCAAACTTTGAAAACCTGTTTATCGATTAATTACATTTGACGATTATATTCATTTGATATAAACCAAAAATATAATTTTCTTACAAATCTATAATCACAGAATGTTATGAATAGAAATGTAGATTGTATTATCAAAACTACTGCTGATTTCGATAGCCCCATACACTTCAGTGACGACGACTTTCATAGTCACTTCACCACCCAAATATTGCTACATCACGATAATAAAGCAACAATTTGACTTTATGAACATTTTTCATTTAATTTGTGTAATTATTTTGCACAATTATGGAATACAAAACACGCATTTTGGAATATTGTTAGCTAAATTTGACATGCACAACAATATATCTAAAATCGAAGACCAATGTTGATAATCCATCAATTTCAGTGCTAAAATTGCCATGTTTTTTAAATTTTGATTGACTGCTGATTTAGCCAAAATTGTGATAATTCAGGAGTTGAATTAAATTAAATCAGTGCCTAAGACAAAGGATTACTTACCCTAAATTAACTTTCACAATTTTATTTTAAAAATTTAACGTTAATTGATTATACTGCTTTTTATACGGTTGTTTAATTTTTGAAATGTTAAATTTTTATGTGCAAAAAAGGAGAGACATATGTTTGAACAGGGACAAGGGGCGAATTGTTCCCAAAATGTCAATTATAAGGGTTTGACTTGCGTTCGACAGAGCAAAGTAATTAAAAATTTATTGGTCCGTTTTATTTGTTTGAAAGAATATGACGGTATGGAATGGACGTGTATTATGCGAGCGTTCATATGCGCTTAAATAAATAATAGCGTCGCATCTGTTGATATCAATAACTTCTCTTTTCGTGAGAGCAATAAAAAATTTTGGCATGGAAAAGTACTTTTCGAATTTCAATAAGGTTTAACCCGTATATTTGACTTGAGCGTTATATGATTTTATGGTTACTATAAGAAATCGGCTTCCATTTTAGAAATGATTTCACCCTTAAAAAGGATACTCCTCATATTATAGTTTTATCTATATCATTATAAAACACAAATAAATAAGCATTTATTCAATAACACTATTATATAATAATTTTAGTTAACTATTCATAAAACTATTAAAAAATTGGCCCGCGAATTAAAAAACATCCCTTGTTTTTGCAGACATGATCCGAACAGAACAAAGCGAACCGATGAATTCATAATTGGAGTTAAAAATAGATACATAATTCGCTGATGGGAATGCTGGAAACGAGTTGTTGCCTGAAACAGACACTTTTAATTGAAAACAATTATCAGATGAATGTCATTTAATTGGAAGAGTGCTGAAAAAAGGAGAATAATTGGAAAAAGACACAACGAAGAAAAAAGCGCAAAGAAGGACGAAAATGCAATTAAGAATTCATTTTGAACAAATATTGATGAGCAGCGTTGAATGCTTCCTCTGATAATAATAGCCATTGACGAGGCGAGAACCAGCAGATGGGAGCACAATAAAGGATTGAGAGGGCCGCAGAACAAACTTTGTGCCATATGTATTTCAATAACGAGCCAGACACGACTACGACGGCTCCGAGCGGCGGCCGCAGCAGCACCAACTTTTATCAGATATTGGAGAGGAAGCATCACAACAATAGCGCCATTTCCAAAAACATCCTGACCACCACCCTGTCCCCGCCCGACTCCGGCAACCATTCGACCACAGTCCAGCACTCGGGCGCAAATGACGTGAGCAGCAAACGACCGGCCATCGTTCTGTATCCGACTGGTGAGTGTCGTGTTGTCCCGTTTCGGGTCTTTTGCTTTGGTCATAAAACCAAATTGCATCCGAGCAGCAGCAGCTTCTGAAATTCCACCAAAGTAAATCGGATTTTCTCACCCAAATTACAGCGCAACGTGATTTGCTGTTGGACATTTTTCCCTCATTCTACATATCTCCTCTGTCCATTTTTGCCTTACTCTCGGTTAACTATCACTTCCACAATATATAAAATAATATAAAGTTCAGAGTCGACTTCCGTCCATCACAAGACCCAAATCCCGCCACCATTCATTGATAACCACAAATTCAATTCAAGTATTCTGTGAGCCTGAGCAAAGAGGATCCCATAAATCGATTTGTTCAAGCCTTCCCAGATCCCCCTTTGCTGCTGCTCGTTCTGGATTTACATAGTATATATTTGAAATGCAAATCCATCCCCCACGCCCAAATGAATTCTAATCGATTCTCGCCTGATTCCTCCTTTCAGTGGCCCCAGAGTCGATTGTGATACCAATTGTGTCGTGCATTTTTGGATTTCCCCTGCTCGCTCTGCTAGTCATTTGCTGCCTTAGGAGGCGTGCCAAGCTGGCAAGGGAGCGCGACCGACGCCGCAACTACGACCTTCAGGACCACGCGGTCGTCAGCCTGGTCAGGTTCAGCCCCATCCACAGATTCAGTAAGTTCAATCCCGTTCTTGTTATTTCACCATTTGTGTTTAAACGGTTTTATTATGCAAAAAAATCTGCAAATCTGCAAAAATGATATTTTCTCAATGTTTGTTCTGATTAAATCAACATCGATGCTGCACAAGATGAGAACTAGCAAAAGTAGTTTTTAATTACAAAAAACAACACAGTTGCTTTTCCAATTAAAAACACATTTTCATTTTCTCCAAGTTGCATATGGATTTATTATCTCTACTTTTACCTTTGCCAGTTTTACCGCAATTCAAAACAGATAGATAAGAATAATGGGAATACCAAAATTATATTCAACTTTTCATTGGTGTTTCATTTTAAATTTAAAATATGTTTATAAAATTTTATTGAAAATGTTTAAGTTTTATCATCAATTTAATCAATTTAATTATCAATTCTTCATAATTACATATTGTTTAGTTATGTACTAATATCCACAGCCAATCATAAATGGTGTAAATGCAAAATTAGTACTTTGTACCAAAATTCAAGTACTAAAATTTACAATTTTATATCTAAGTTGCTCGAAATGAAAATATTTGCCTTGCCTCTGCAATAAAGGAGGATATGATTATGGTAAATTGACACTTTACTGGTAGAATATTCCCGAGGCACGGTCAGATTGGTGCCTAAATTTAGTGACAATTTTTTTGTAAAAAAGCCCAACGTTTGTAATGGATACCTTTTCTTTTTATAGCTACTTAATAACCAATTCCAAAGAAACGTAAAAAAATTAAATGCTTCAAATTTGTAAAATATTTATTTCAAAATTTCGAATTTAGGCTTTCCATCTGACTGTTTTTCGCAAATGTTCTACCTTTTTTATTATATCAAGGGTTATGATATATTATATTACGCAATTTGAATTTTTCCATATCTTATAACCAAGTAAAGTTTTTCTTAAATGTTGGCTCTGGTTTGTAAATGTGGTTTAATTTATGTGTGCTATCACGAATATATCAGTAATCGAAAAATTGAGACCAACAGTTCTATTCTCTTGACATCTACTTTCCTTAATTGTATGTGTTTACACATCAAATTGTATGTGTTTACACATCAATTTAGTACCGGACTGTCTTTAACTATAAATTTTACGAATAATATAAAATTGTTTTAATTTTGTAAAGAACTGGTTGGAAAACCACATAATTAAACACTCGTATCTTTTAGAATGTTCGTGTTTAATTATGGTCCATTTTTCCCACTCGTTTCAATAACTTTAATAATTCCGGGACAAAATGGTACATGTAATTAAATCTTATACAGTTTCGATTCTATGTATTCCATCCAAACTTTAAAAACCTGTCTGGTCGAACGAACAGCAATGATGATGCTGGTTGTTCGACAGTTGAGGCCGGGGTATTATTTTGTGTTGAATTTATTTTAAACAAATATTAATCACAGAATGTTGTTAGTGAAAACGGGGCTCAAAACGGGGCTCTCTCGAATTGAATTCTGTGCATCGCTTTGACCACTGCACCAGGCCCACCACAAGTTATCATTACTTTATTTTAATTCATAAATTTGGTATCCTACTTTTTATCCATTTTTCAAGTTTATCAGATTTGAAAACTTTCAAGTACTATCTACAATGATTTAGCAAATATAATTTACTGTATTTATTGTTTATAGAATAATATTAACTTCACCAATAGATTGAATAAGCGGTTTATGATTTATCGTAATTTCGCGAAACTGATTCAAATATAAGTAAGTCGTTTATTATATGAAATTTAGGTAATACGGTATATAAATTTTAATTTCCTGTGATTTCCGGTTACAGATATCAATAATCAGCAAGTACGGTATTAACGCCGAATTTGGCTGTAAATGAAATCGGTATATAGTAAACCTGAACACGGAAAAGTTAGTAGGCTATTGAGACCAATAATTTTAAAAAATAATATTAAATTAAATTATGAACTACCTAATAAACCACAGAGAAATATACTAACTTTTCAAGCTCGTGTATTAATGCAAGAACAAGTCCCCAAAGTTTTATTGCACTTCTCATCTCGAAAGTCTGAGCTCGTAAATTAATAAAACAGGGCCCAAACAAAATGCTTTCGTTAACATTTGTTTTTTGTAACTATAACGATCCTATGAACGAACTACGAAATAAAGAACAAGTCATTGGTTTTCTTAAAGCTTTTGGGATTGTTTCCAAGAATAATACCTTTACGATAAAAGATGAGGTTTTAATATCTTTTCCAGTAACAGGCTAAATTAATACATCTCAATTATTATGACACTTCAACTTTTATTCTGTGCCGTAATCTTCAAGTTCTCCGGCGAATTGTTTGCATGAATTTCTTAAGCGCACCTGACCTTCATAATAAATAATAAATGAGCGAGCAAATCTGATTTATAGCGCACTTGGATGATATTTCTTTGCCCAGCTTTTGCCCCTCTTGTTGTGTTGTGTTCCTGTGTGTCGCCCCACGCCTTGAATTCCTAATCACACTCAAATTATTGGCGAGGAGACTCTTCTACTTGTACTTGGTCTCCTCTGTCTGAGAGATGGGAAAACAATTTGGCACACAGCTAATTCGCGATGTCGACCAACATCCCTGCTTCGATAGATTGTGTTGTCAAGATTAAAAAGGGTGCTTTAATAAATAATATTAATAAGAGTAAAGTGGGGGCTTTGGAGAAAATTAATAGGCCTAATTTATGGACAAGTGGCCAGGACTTACATTAGGCTAGGCCTTGTCAAACCCGTTTCTCCTTCTCTCTCTCAATCTCTGTCCCGACCCAATTGTAAAATAAACAATTTTCGCAGACGGAAATTTGTAATTATATAAATTATTAATTTCCATCTCCTCATTTGAATTAGAATAATCTAAATTCATAAAAAGGAGGAGTTTCTTTGAATTGGCTTGATTATTTCATATTTCTATTGACCATTATCCCAAAGAATTTCATAATTATTACGTCTAATTTTCCCATTCAGCTGGTCGATCCACGAGAACTGTCAGCTTACGGTCCGAGAGGAGCATGAGTCGAGGATTTCCATCCTTGGAATTGGACACCGTCATGGAGGAGCGCAGTGATCCAGAACAAACCCAAGTAATTAAAAACAATAATAAATCTTTCTCATTTTTTATTTTATATTTTAAATTTTTCAGAAGACAAATTGCAAAACATTATCATTTTATTAAATGTTCATATATTATGGACAGAAAAATATTTGTCAAGCACAAATTTTGGATTGAAAATATCCATCCAATTTGTTAATTGATTAAAAATACCATTTTAATTCCAATAATAAAAAACAAATAACCAAATAATGGTTAACAAACAATCCACACATGAATACGGTATTTATACTTATTTAATTATCATTTTTCCCCGTTATCATATTCCCGGTTTGATTAAATTATACACCCCCTATCAAATTCACTTTAAAATGATCCGGGGTTTTTGTTAATTAATCATGGTTTTAAATTTCATATTGAAATTGATATAAAAGGGATAAATTTAAAAATTTTAAATAAATAAATATTATAGTTAATCAATCACAACTCCTAATATAGGTAATTCAATTTTGTATTAATTTAAAATATGGTTTTAAATTACTTCAAAATCATATAATGTTTAATGCTTATATTAAAAAATTATAGAAATTTTTAAAAACAGAGGAAAGGAAAAATAAGAAAATTTTAACTCTTTAATACTCAAAGCTATCTTTGAACAAACCAAATCACTTTTTAATAGTTATTTATACAACAAGGTCGATAAGTTAAGTCACAACACAAGGGTTGTTTTAAGTCACGAGCGAAGCGAGTGCCTTAATGAAGGCCCGAGTGTTTAATAATGCTTATCGACCGTGTTTTATACAAAATTTTATACGTTTTTAAAATAAATTTACACAAAAATAAAAGAAAATAATGGTTTAATTAAAAAGTTCGTTAAGCGGCTCTGAATTAAAAATTTGAAATATTTTGCATCCATCTTTTACTCATAGCCGAATATTTTGCATCTCTCTCTCTCTTACTCGTAGCCGCGAGGCGCAGTTCAAAAACTTCCAATAGGTGGTTTCCAATAATATTAAAAAAAAAATTCAAAATAAAATCGTTAATACTGGCCAATTACAGGTTAGCCACGCCTTTTAAAACTGACGACCATATAAATTTGATTGATTTCTTTCACGGATGTCACACNGTAGCCGCGAGGCGCAGTTCAAAAACTTCCAATAGGTGGTTTCCAATAATATTAAAAAAAAAATTCAAAATAAAATCGTTAATACTGGCCAATTACAGGTTAGCCACGCCTTTTAAAACTGACGACCATATAAATTTGATTGATTTCTTACACGGAGGTCACACATTAATAATAAAGAAAAAGCCCACGTGCTTTAAAGAATTCTTTAAAGCACTTTTGCTATAATAACGACTTTGACAGAACAAATTTGAGTGTCATAATATCAATTTTAAGCTACAAAAATGCATAAAATAATTTTAATGACATTTGTTGAAGAACCTGTCTATAAACAGTATTCAATTTGACTTTTTATGTATCCTAAAAGCTGTTTAATATATCAATATATTAAAATGGCAAGTTCGAATAAAAAGCGAAACCTTAATGGTTTCTAAAACAAGATCTTTTTTAATTAAAGAAATACAAATAATTTAAAAATACAAAAACTACAACACAACTCTCTATTAAAACTTTTCCTGATAATTTTTAAAAGATTCTTTTATTATTTGTATTTGAAAGTGTTCGGACACGACAAGCTCAGGATGTTAATAAAAATATTGGTCATTATAGAGTAAATTGAATTGCATTTTTGGTTATAAGTTTTCCAACTTTTCAAACTCGGTTTATGAAAATTCTAAAGTTAATTTGAATGAAAATAAATATGTCACTTGCATCCTTAAGGATGAAAAATGGCGTTAGTTTTGAACGGTATAGTGGAAAGATTTTGGTTGAGCAGCAGCAACCCCACAAATAACATTCAGTGTTTTTAAACTTTGCCAATTTGTTTTCAGGAAACTGTCAAAAATTGTAGCTGAAATCATTATTTATTAATTCGACACGATTCCTTGTCTGAATAGATATTTATTTTGACTGCTAACGAAATGAGTTTGTATTAATTTTCATTTCGCAGATTGATTTAATAACTCCGGACTCACCGCTCCACCCCAGCAACGAGCAGCTGAACTTTGACGCGGACAGCAGCTAACACAAGATGAATGTCGGCGGCGACCGAAGGAGCTGGCGGAACTTTTTCGAATGGACTGTGATGCGACGGTTTCGGCGACGAAGCAGCAGCAGTCCCTCGATCCCGGGCGGATTCATTGACGGGGACGAGGAGGGCAGGGACATGAGCAGCCTGGATGATCGCTTCGTGTACAGGGTAGTAGGAGACCACTCGCCCCTTTGGACCACACTCACCCAAGCGCAAACGATTGCCGATTACGAGAGCTGACAAAACCAAAGTCGCACCACGACCGATGCAGCCCCTTGAAGCGACTCCGCTCTCACTTTAAGTCCAGACTTTTGCCAAATACCCGGCTTGCTGCTGCAGAAGAAACTTTGCCAATCCAATCTCAAACCAAGCAAGACTTGTCAACCCCACGACTATATACACAGAGATATTAGTCTTGCAAAGTCATACACAACTTGTTCAAATAATGATATGGGTATTTACTCCTAATTCGTATACATTTACATTAAATTTTACGTACATAGAAAAGTGACGGTTTCGTATGCCAAAATTATACATTCATCCTTATACATACAATATACTAACATATATAAATAGTACGACGCTTAGTGAAATTATATATAGTGAGACCAAACCTTATGCTATATTTAACAGTGTTACGTTAGTTTTGTTGAACGTAATAGGAAAACTCCCTCCTCTCTCGGAAAACTTTAGCCTCGTTAAGTTCAATTGAATGTATAATATATTTAATTCGATTTGCAGCTGCTTCCAAAGTTTCAATAAATTGTAAATCGAAAATAATTACCAAAATTGCTTTATTATTGAAGTCTGGGTATGGAAAATTGTCAAACAGCTGACATGGGGAAAGGCTTTCTATTTTATGTAATCTGTATCATAAAATTGAATTTAATATCAAAACTAAAAATAACTCAATTTGTCAACTTTCCTATTGTTCTTTTCCTCGTTCTTTTCAGATTTTCCAATCCTTTTTATATTAAAGATTGATTTGTTTTCGAATTAGATAATCTCCCTAATATTAGTTTCAGTTTTATGCTTTTAAATCTTTTCAGGAATAAAGCTCATTTAATGAGAGGTCTCAATATCAAACAACGGGGTTTGACTTTTCATTGGCATTATGTTTTCAGTTTATTATTAGTCAATTAATAGCACCTAGACAGGTTGTAAAAGGATCCAGTCAATCCGATTCTCTCAGGATTCGAACTCACGAACTCTCTTGCGAATATGAGTTCCGTTCCTGGGAAATAATTATCCGGTTTATTTTGAGTTATTAAAAAGTTTATAAAAGAGAACTAATAAATACAAATGAAGTGGAAATTTGAATAAATTTCTAATAAATAATATCCTAAATCAGGGGTTTCCAAACTTTTTCAGCCCGCGGCGCCCCTACATACATTTTTTTATGACGTTTCTATATACATTCCACGGCGCCGCGGCTCACAGTCTGGGAACCCCTGTCTTAATCTTAACTTTTTAAATACAAATATTAATAAAATTATGATACAAAACTCTACATTGAATTACCATAAATCAGAGAATATTGTAAGCTCTTTTAATCATGAACTTATTATTAAATAAGAGTTCAAACAATTCATTAAATTCCCTGAAGACTAATACATAACTCAGTACTACAACTTATAAATAATAAGTTCTCGAATGATACTGTAATAAATTTGGTTAGGCGATATTTATAATCTGGCTTAATTTGGAAGATTTATGCTGATTCCCTCTTCTGTTCTTTCTTGTGTTTGCATTGTTCTAATTTTATACAGAGAGTCTGCAAGAAGGTTAATTCAGCGGCAACAATAATTGAAATTTCCTACCAGCAACACACTTTTCCTATCTATACATACATATACAAGAGTAGAGTAGAAGAGCAAATAATGTCCCCTTGAAATTTCTCTTAATTATCCTTTGGAGTAGCTGAGTGCGCTCATTCATTTCCCCGCAAATATGCCGTCTCAAATTTGCATTAATTTCGGCATTATCTGTTGCTCCATTTAATTTCAATTTAAGCCAAATAGAGGCGAAGAAGTCTAACAAATTAGTGCTGTTCTGAACTTAGTAATTGCGGGGTTTAAAGGAAATGGGAGCCTTTTAGCCAAAATGGAAATTAGTTCAGTTTGCTTTCGACTTATAAAATGCAATTTATAAAGTTGCTCCTAGACATTTTAATGTTCATTTAATGTTTCGGACATTTACCGTAAATGGAAGTTTAAAGAGATTTTTCGCCAAAAGAATAAAAGGACAGAAAAAGGATATTTTTTTAAGGGAATTACATTTTTTATGGTCAAAATGAAAGGCCTCTTTAAAAATACAATCTTTATTTACAAATCGGTACTTTGATAAAAGTTATTTCAAAATAAATGCGTTTGGGTGTGTTTATATATTATTATAATGGCAACACGATTGTCGAGAGTTGAGCTCATCATCGTTGAGTTCTTCTTCTTTTACTGGCTGTACTCTTTGCGAATTAACTTCGCAATAGTGCTCAGCTGCATGTTGGCTGTTCCTTCGTAAATCGAACCGATTTTAACGTCTCGGTAGAATTTCTCTTGGGGGAACTCCTTGGTGAAGCCGACACCTCCCATCCAGTCAATACACTTGACGGTCACAGTCTGGGCAATATCTGCGGCGTAGAACTTAGCCATGGCAGCCTAAAAATAAATTCAAAAAAAAATATTAAAGCTACGTCAAGTACTCGAGAAATATACTGAAAAAGTTAGAACTAATAGAATTCCAGTCATTCAGTGAATATTTGGTTAACTTTATAATGTTCAAAACTTTAAGTTGATAACAGTAATTTAATAGAATCGGCAAATTCTATCCGATTACCCGAATTATGTAGTTACACCTACGAGAAAATTAATAGGCCACATAGCATCGTCTGATTGGTCTAAAATAGAAACTTCTTCTTGAACTAACAGTGTTAAGTTATATTCCTAGTTATGATTTCGGATCATTTAAGCACCAACACCAATTCATATCAAAAATATAATTTATAATTATGGTTTAATTAAAGTTTTGTTAGGTGGCCTATTAATTTCCTCGTAGGTGCATATGAAATCGGGCATTACCCCGATTTCCTGACCTATGAATTTGATTACTTTATTTCTTTGGTTAACGCATTATTAACACATTGTATTTTTAATCTATCAGAGAGATAGCCAACAAGTGGCTTGTATTTTTCCATGGCCAAAATAACTCAAAAGACAAACTGTTATGCAATAGCTTGGTCAAATCGTTTAAATATTTATTTTTAAATTGGCAAAATGAATGTTAATCAGAAAATGGCTATTACTAAATTTATAGCACGAAAGTATTTCAATAGCTGTACATCATTCGCATTTCAGATTTGTGAAAAGTCATTTAATTATATAATGCAGAAAAAATTAATAACTTTAATGAAACGACGAAATTGCTTTGACAAATCTCTAAACCTTCGACCCAAAAGCCTTAAATATTGAAAGAGAACCATTACAGTTAAGTATATCCGAGCTGTGGAAAAGAAAAGGACAAATTGAGACTCACCTCCTTGGTGTAAGGAAGTCCCGCTTCCTGCATACGTGCGGCGTTGTAGGTCAAAAGTCGAGCGCACTCAATCTGGGTGGCGACATTGGCAATTTGATACTGCATGCCCTGGAAGGAGTAGACGTCTTGTCCGAACTGTTTCCTCTCGAGCAGGTAGGGAATTGTGGCGTCGAAACAGCCCTGGGCCAGTCCGACCATCTGGGCTCCGATTGCGATGCGGCCCTCGTTGAGGAAACCGGCCGCATACTGATAACCCTTGCCGAACTCGCCGAGCAGGTTCTCTTCGGGTATTTTCACATTTTCAAAATGAACCATGCACGTGCCGGAAGCGCGGATTCCCAACTTGTCCTCCTTCTTGGCGACGGTCAAACCGGGTGTGTCTCGGTCCACGATGAAAGTGGTGATTCCCTTGTAACCGGACGAGGGATCGGCGTTGGCGAAGACCAGAAACACGCCAGCCACGTCCGAGTTGGAGATCCACATTTTGGTGCCGTTGATGATGTAGTTGGAGCCCTCCTTTTTGGCGTTGGTCTTCAGGGAGAAGGCATCGGATCCCGCACCGGGTTCAGTCAGGGCGAAACTGCCCGCGTATTTGGTAGCCAAGAGGGGCAAATACTTTTCCTTCTGCTCTTTCGATCCCACTTTCTTGAGCAACGAGTTGACCAGAGTGTTGTGGATGTCGACGTAGGCAGCCACAGCTGGGTCCACCTTGGCCAGCTCCTCCACGACCAGAATGGTGGTCATGAAATTACAGCCACTGCCTCCCAGCTCCGTGTCCGTCTCAATGCCCATCAGTCCGTTGGCAAAGAGCCCATCGATGATCGACTGTTCAAACTGATTGGTCTGGTCCATTTTCTTAACATGGGGCGCAATCTGCTCCTGGGCAAACTTGGCCACTGAAACGTGAAACGGAAATCGTTTATTGTTTATTATTAGGTGGAGAGCATAAGTATTTTAGCGGGCGAGACGAGGAGGGAAATGAGATTTTCATGGAACTTCCCTAGGCAATTCTTCTCGGCCCAGCATCTTGCTTGGCCCAGGAACGGAAATATAGGGGCCAACGGAAAGGGAAGAGGAAAGGAGAAAGTGGGGCGAGAGAAAGAGAGACTTTGATGCAATTGGACAGAATGGCCAAAATCAACAAGGAATACATACAAATTTTGACAGAGGATGATTTGTAAATGGTCTGCCAAAGTTGGACGTGAAGGGAAATTAAATTTACGCAAAAGCGTAAAAATGTGTGCCAATTTTATTTATGATCAGAATTATTGTGATTGACGTGATTTTATTACAAAGATAATATATCATTGGGGCAGCAGTGGCAACACAATTTGATGGACACGTGGTTGTAAATATATCCATTGGAAGCATTGGCACCAACCCAAATTAAAGCATTGTGATGAAAGGTGGCACTTAAATCTTTTGTTGAATTGGGAATGTTTTATTTTACAAGTTACATTAAAGGACATTTCCAATTTAATGAATAATTTGAAATAGTTCTTAAATAAAATGATTAGTATATAAATAGACGAAATTTATTTCAGCTTACGTAATTTTCCTTTTTTTAATATTTCCCAAAGAAATGATTTAATTTAATATTAAAACATATAATAATTTTTAATTGCCAATAAAAATTCTTCTTCCCTTTTTGACTTATGAACATTAATTCTGAAATAAAATATAATTTCTGCATAGTAATGAATCTCCCTGACTTTCGTCTTAATATTTTATCTGTAATTAATATTTTCTCCTAAGAGCAATAAATAGCATAAATTATAATTATGAAATTTAACAGTTTATTGCATACATTTATGATTCCTTATGCTTTATTTTTTTAAATTACCTAATTAAAAATACGAGATAAAGAAATATAAACATCACGCCACTCAAATATTTGGCGATAAGGTGTTACATAACTTGTAATAAGCAAAGATAATATAGTTTTTTTTTTGTAAATACCAATAACTAATCAAGAAAGTTGCTCTTCATTCGTCTGATATCTATTAGGAGATAATGGTTGTTTAATTTCCTTAATGGGCAGAGATGAATAATTTAATAAAGCATTAAACAAAGGAGTTAATTTTCTTATATAAAATTAATTTAATGAGATACCAACAATATTTTATAATCTAGATAAATCTTATTTAAATTAATTTTAAATGCAGGTAGTTGCTAATATGCATTAAAGCAAGTTTCAATATAATAAATTGATAACGTCGAATGTTTTACGAAAGTCATTATTTAGAAACTGAATATGCTCAATGTCAAAATGTAAGTGAAATTTGTTGTAAAGAAAGATAATTTTTACTCAGGTCGAGATTACGTCTAACAATTTAAAAATCAATAATTATATGTTTTCAGAGCTTTGCAATACTTATTGAAACAAAATCAAATAAAGAACTAACTTTTAGGCAACAAAAATATCCTGCTCCATTTTTAAATCGAAAACGAAGAAAAACTCGCCTTCAACTCGATTTATTAAACTCGTTTAACTATGTAAAAACGATCATTCTTGCACAAATAATTATTTGCCACTTCAAATGGAAAATTTTTCAATTGAGCTTTTAGTCATAACCTACGAACAAAATTGACTCGATGTCAAAATTTAATTGCAATGTACAAAAGTGGCACTTTATAATCTTGACTGTGCCAAGATTACATAATTTGAAAATATTTATAAATAGTATTTTCACATAAAATAGTTTTAGAGGTTTGCGATTCTTATTTAAATTATTTTATTATTAGAACAAGTACCTTATTAAGAAACTCAAATTAATTAAAAACAGCTAACAATTATTTAGAGCAAGAAACTCCAGATCTAACGTAGGTCCATTTTTAAACCGAAGACGATGAGAGACTTGATTTATCACTCAGTAAATGCAAGTTGAAATATTAAATTTCGTAGTGGTTTATGAAATTCATAATTTGCAAACAAAATTGGATCGATGTCAAAATCTAAAAGTTTTTGTACTTCTAAAACGACCGAGATAATGCCACAAAATTTCAAAAGAACTTTTATATTTTCAATACAATAGTAAAATTCACTTGTTTTAAACAATTGGATGAAATCGCATAATTTTCATCATTTCCCTAATTTTTACTATGTAGTGAAAGAATTCATTACGAAAATCAAACGAATCCAGAAAAATAACTGTGATCATTGTGAACTACACGGGTAATAATTTCATTTTTCAATTTAAAATTCATGAAAAACTCGCATTTGGCTTGATTTTTCACTCTTTAAAAAAGCCTGCTACAATTAATATTAGTATTTATTTTATAATTGTAACTTGTCATTCATTTTAAAATTGATAGTTATCTGAGACAAAGTTGTTATGCAATAAAGATTTTTTTTAATTTATAGAAATAAGCCTTACCAATTTTTAAATCAAGTTATACAAGACCAAATAAAAAATTGAAAATTCTTAATTGAAATAAATTAGCTGCAGAGAAAAAAAAGCCATACAAATTAAGCGAGAATAATTTTGTATTATTTCAATGTATTGTTGGGCCCAAAATAAGTGGAGATCACTTTGTCTGTATAGGTTTGTTGTGGGGAGATTGAAAGTTTGAAAACTTGGCCGTGAAAAAATGTTGTAAAAATAAAATTACAAAAGGCCATTACACTGGTTTACCTTAAAATTGATAAAGCCTTGATAATAGATAATGGATATGCTGATAAGATGCGATACTATGCATGGATATTTGGTTATTAGAATTTTCCACAACATTTGATGGACAGTGTTTTGGATGTATGCTGGCGAAACGACTACTTTGTTACGTAAGCAAAGCGCCACGCTCGCGAATATCTTTCAGAGTTTTTTAAAATATGTTTCTTTGTTTATTTTATGCTCAGTGTAAATTTAACTAATTGTTTTACATGATCGCTTGAGATCGATAATTTGATCGATCTTTTCCAAATAACCAACCACTTTTAGGCCTAATTTAATATGGGTCACTTGCATAATAATTAATGGTAAATTTTCACCTGTTTCCTTCATCATTCGTTCATCGTCGGTTAAGGTGGTGACTGGAGGGATTTTCTGCAACGAGCTGCAACTCCTGGCCTGGACATTTTTGCCGGCAGCTAAGGCACGGGTGATCTTTAAAGAAATCACCAATTTCAATATTAAAAATCACTCATTTTTGTTTAAAAACCAATTAATTCACTCACTTGACGCAGAGTTGCACTCTTCAGCATTTTTAATAATAATTTTACCAATTAATATTTAATAGACCGGTTTAAATACTGTAACGATCACTTCTCTCCTGCGCTTCTTCTTATTTAAAGTGGGAGATTTTAGATAGAATTTAACGAAAAATGAACAGCTTTATTTTGAAAATTCATATAATCCATAGAGATAAAATGCACCGTTCCATCGGTGTTGTTTGAAATTTTGAATAAAAAATCCGTACATATTGGATGGATGACACCTTAAAAATTAAAAATATGAAAACGGATGTATATTATGGTTTTCCAATAAAATGCCTACTAAGAAATGCCACATAAACTTTTGTATAAACATAAATTTTAAATATTTCAAATAATTGGACCGGAAGTAGAAAAATTTTGAGCATTAGAGAGAGACGGGTAGTATATTTGTTTCACATTGAACTGTCTCGCCTTAACCGCGGCTCTCTTTCGCTCTTTCTTCTTCTTGTTTTTGAAGTGAGTGTTTCAGAAATTTTTATTCCTTGAAAATTTTAACCATCCTAGCATAATTTGGTGCAAACTAACTTAAATAATGGCCATTGGTTATTGTGCCAGATGTTGCAGATGAGATTTTTTCGATTCCGTTGCGGGAAACTGAGAAAATGATATGAAAACAATTTGTTCGTAATCTAACCTGATTGTGTTTTTCTGTTCTCTCGTTTTAGATTGAATCGAGTATTCAATTTAGAAGGAATATAAGATGAAATTCAACAAACAAGTGACGTCCTCGCGCCGAAAGCAGCGCAAGAGGCATTTCTCGGCGCCTTCACACATCCGAAGGAAGCTGATGTCTGCTCCCCTGTCCAAAGAGCTGCGCGGCAAATACAATGTCCGAACAATGCCCATCCGCAAGGACGACGAAGTGGTGGTATGTGGTGTAGTGATATTTATCATTAGAAGTGTGTTTTGAGTGGAATTTTCGGTTTCAGGTGGTTCGAGGCCATTACAGGAGTACCCAAGTCGGTAAAGTGGTGTCTGTGTACAGAAAGAAGTTCGTGATCTACATTGAGCGGATCCAGAGAGAGAAGGCCGATGGCTCGACCCGGCCCGTCGGAATCCACCCCAGCAAGTGCGTGATCATGAAGCTGAAAATGGACAAGGACAGGAAGAAGATCCTGGACAGGCGCGCCAAGGGACGTCTGGCTGCCTTGGGCAAGGACAAGGGCAAATACACCGAGGAGACTGCGGCCACCAAGACCACCGCTCAGCCCATGGAGACCGCGTAAAGTGGACTCCTTTAATTTTATCCTCGTCTGTTTGTTTTGATACCAAAACAAAGAAACAATAAAACAAAAACCATTACAAAATTATTGAGTTTTATTCACTTATTGTAACTTATATCAACAGATTATGAACTGGGCGCCTTAAATCCCCTCCATTTGTCGTTCAGTCCTTCCCGATTCCTCGCAATTTCAATGGCTAAAAACTGAATCCGAACGAGCAAAATGCTGTTCTCCTGAGTCGCCTCCTTGTTGCAATCTACTCGGATGAGTGTCAGGAAGTTGTAATCATCCAGTTTGTCGAATTTGTATATGAAATTTCTCCACAATTCCTTCCCATTTGCACTTTTGATCTCGTCTTCGTCAATGACTTCGATGTTCATTTTTGGAAAGTCCTGACGGAAGGTGGTGTAGATTATGTCATCGAACGGTGTAAGTCTAAGTTCCTTTGCATTCACACTACATATGAGCTGCAATCAAGAGATACTTATAAATTTATTTCAATTTTTAAAGGTTCGGTAAAACTCACATTGAAATAAACATCATAATGTTCAAAGGCTTTCATTGCCCACAGTGTTTCCACTGTTTCATCGTTGCCGAATTCATTTGCCGGTCTGTTGAGCACATCCTGGAGAGAAAACTATTAGTAATTTCATAGTTATTAAAAAAAATATAATAACTCACCATATTTTTCTGTTGTACAAAAATGCTTTTTAACTGTCACAATGACACTTGACAGTATAAACGTCAAGAAACTGTCGCGAAAATGGTTCTTGAAAGTACTATGATCTGGTAATTTTGTGATTTTTAATATTAAAACTAGCCATTTCTTCGTTAAAATTGTGTGAAACTAAGACAAACTGAAATTATCTACAATTTCAGATTGTTAGATAGTAAAATAGTGTATTAATTGAGTGGAAATTAGTACATAAAGCAAATTGAAGAATGACCAAGCAATTTTGAATATAATGTTTTTGTGTTTTCATTTCGGATGATAACTTATGTTTTTATTTCTTCTTCCAGTTTTGACAACAGTGATTACCAGAGAAATGGTGATTACATCCCAACCCGATTGAATGCACAGAAAGACGGAGTGAACTTGGTTTGTCACACCAAAGTGAGATCCAATCCAGAAAATAATGTCGGATTGTTGACCCTAGCCAAGTGAGTTCCTTGTCTGGTAAAACAGTTAGTAACAAGCTAATACAAATTGTCCTCTTTTCAGCACCGTTGAGGTTCTAGCCACTTTGACCAGTGAAGTAGGACGAATCATGTCCAAAATGCATATGGTCCAGCCCAAAGGGAACATTAATCTTCTCACTGGTATTAGAATCGCTCATGTGAGTAATAAAATCTATTCTAAATTTCTATTATCGAAGAGCTAAGCAACATTAAAAGGTCAAATAGGGAAAAACAGAGTATAAATTATTATGAAAATAAATTAATATATTTATACAATTCTATTAGAAAATGTTTACATTTTAGTAGCCAATGCTTCCTCTAGAAATTGTATCGTACAGTGTTGAATAAAGTATAATTCAATACCCGCAGACAATTACAAATCTAATTGGACATATTTCATGCCTCTAAAGTAAAGTAGACTATGATTTATTAATAAATTTAAATTTGTTGACATTAAATGACAATAGGTAAAGTTCTTCTGAAATGCTGATTATGGCTTCTAAATGTGGTTTAAATGATGAGTGCTATCACAGACATATCAGTGATACAGTGCATGGTGCAAGATTGTCGTGATATTTTATAAAAATTGAGACCAAAAGTTCTATTCGTTTGACAAGTACTTCCCTTAATTGGATGTGTTCAGACCTTAATTTAGTACTGGGTGGTCTTCTTATTCTTTACTTCATATTTCGCGGATAAATAGCTAATAAATATGCGAATTGTATAAAATCTGATAAAAAACTGGTTGGAAAAACACATAATTAAACACTCGTATCTATTCATTCGTTTTCTAGAACTCTTGAGTTTAATTATGGTTCATTTTTCCCACACGTCGTTTAAATAACTATTATAGTTACTTATTTGTATAGGGTTTTCCAATAAGAAGTTTCATTTTAATGGGGGTATTTCTAAATAAATTAATTGAGTTTCAATGTAAAGACGAAAGTATGTCATTTATTAAAAACACAATTTCAGCCAAGACTGTTCTTGCAGTAGCTTATTCCTTTTGTACAATTTATCAAGTTCAACTCAAACTCTTGCAGCGAAATGTCCTGGATAATAACTAGTTTGACTTTAAGGTCATAAAGCGATTGCTAAGTATTGAGATAATTTTTCATGTTGACGCAAATTATAAGTATTTGGTCTTAAATCTAAATCCGGTGGCGAATTGTAATCACTATGTTAAAAACTGCTCTAATTTTTGGAATATTAAAGCATTCTTTTTAACTTTTATGTTTTAAATTTAAACCATTTTAATGCTTAGTTGAACTGTTTATTTTTTATATCTTCATCTGAACAATAAAATAAATTTATTTTGAAAAATTCTCTATTTTTTCAATGTTAAAAGATTTTATTATTGGAAAACATTTTATAACTAAAATACAAATTAAAGTTTTACAATTATGTGATGGGACTTTAAAAAGCTCTATTAATAACAAAATAATATAAAATTGCAGTTGGTGTTGAAGCATCGTCAAGGAAAAAACCACAAAATGCGCATTGTTGTTTTTGTTGGTTCTCCAATCGTGGCCGAGGAGAGTGATTTGGTGAAACTGGCCAAGCGACTGAAGAAAGAGAAGGTAAACGTGGATATAGTCAGCTTCGGGGATCACGGTTCCAATAACGAGATTTTGACTGCATTTATCAACGCTTTGAACGGAAAAGAGGGAACTGGATCGCATTTGGTGAGCGTTCCTCGAGGTTCTGCTCTGTCCGAGGCTTTGATTTCGTCCCCAATCATCCAGGGAGAGGACGGAATGGGTGGTGCAGGACTAGGAGGAGCAGGATTCGAGTTTGGCGTCGATCCCAATGAGGATCCGGAATTGGCTTTGGCTCTCCGCGTTTCCATGGAGGAGCAACGTCAGCGCCAGGAGGAGGAACAGCGACGTGTTTTGGCTGCAGACGCCGAAGTGAATCCAACAGCAGCGGTCACCGTCGCCACCGGCGTTGAGTCAGGATCTGCCGAAGCCGAGCCTCAGTCTGAGGAGGCTCTTCTCCAACGGGCACTCGCTCTGTCCACGGAGGGAGCTTCTGCCGCTGCAGATGACGACGGCATGCCCGACTTTGCCAACATGACAGAGGAGGAGCAGATCGCGTTCGCCATGCAAATGTCCATGCAAGATGCACGTAAGTCAAACACTTTCATAAATTTAAATAAGTACCAAATTTTATTTTAAAAAATAACATAATAGATAAGGAATTATTTCTCATTTTCTATTGGAAAAGTAATCAGTAATTATCTAGTAAAAGTTCTAGAATTATTTCGGTGCGTACTCTGTAATGTAATTGCGTTCCTTTCATAACTTTCAGCAGTATCTATTTTTCGAATGGCAGTAAATTACTAGTAGAAAGATCCGATTTTCCTTCGATTCTGTGATGGAGTGCACAGCTCTAAAAACGTGTCGAGTCGAACAATTAGTATTGCCGATGTTAGTTGTTCGATAGTTTAGGCCGGGGATATAATTTTTCGTAATTGTCTTAACACTTATATTAGTTATTAATTGTTATTAGTTAAAATGGGAAAGGAATTTTAAATATAGAAAATCATTGCTTTTACTGGATTCGAACCTGCGATGGTGACGAGTTAACCAATTTTATGAAAACGCTAAACCAACTGCTCTACCCCGGCCGGAGAAAATCTTCATCACTTTGAGTTTGGTAATTTTTCATTATTTTCAATAGCGAAAACGGATTACTCGTTACTTGGACAATCATCCCCAATTTCTACTGGGAAATATATGAGTAACCAGATAATTGAATACACGAGTCATATTTACTTAATATTCATAATATGCTAATGGTTCTAGAATTGTTATTTCTATACTGATTCTGTGTTTGAACAAACATATTTCTCGTAAATTTACAAAAGTGTCATTTTATTATCCACCCGTGCGAGATTACGTCTAATATTATTAATGTGTTTTGATTTTGAAGAAATTTGTAAGCAAATATTTACCTATTCTTCTGATATTTCATTTTTACTTAATGAAATTAATTATAAATGATTTTCTTGTAATGAATCTGAATGTATGCTATTATGCTGGAAATATGTTTGGTCATATTTTAAGATAGTATTGGCAAAATATAAAATGATGAGTTGTATAATCTATATTCTAATTTCAATTAAAGGCTATTAGTTCCGGGAGAAAACATCCTCACAACACTTTTAATTGATTTGTATGGTTCAAAATTAGCTGTAAACTTAAACTAATTGTACATATAACTAACAACCAAACCCTCATTTAAAGTGTCTAATAAAGTGCTAATAAACACTTTTCTGCAATTTCGTATCAAAAAGGAGCCTCTTTTTAACTCAAATTAGTTCTGTAGCGGTTTACTTTACAGCACGGAATGCTGTAATATTTCAAAATTTGCACACAAATAGTCATCAATTTAATGAAATTACATATTGTTGTCATAATCAAATTTATTATTAAATATTTTAATTTGAAAATATCGTTCTGAATTGTTGTTGCACACGGTGCGTACGTTTTTATTAGTAATTATTATATTTTTTCAGAATTACACAAAATAGCGTTCAATACACATGTGAAATCGGTTACTATAGCCTATTTTACCACTTGTATCGAAACATACTATAATATTATGCTATTCTTTTCAAGACAGTTTATAGGAATCATTATATTTAAATTATTTATCGATGTAATTAGGGATAAAAATAGTAATAGAGAGGGAGAGTTAGGGAAATATACGAGGAGAGGCATATGTCCTCCATACCTCCGGTTATACGTAATCGTGCATCGTTACAATGATTTTTTATATATGAATAAGGGTTAATTTAAATTTTTTTCTTAACTCTATTATAATAGTTTTGAATTCAAACAATTATAAGTTTGTAAATAATGTAAATATCTTCTGTTGCAGAGGAACCATCTCAGTCTACCCGAACTAAGGCAGCTCGTGACGAAACTCCAATGGACGTCGACGACGAGCTGATAAACGATCCACAATTCTTGCAGAGCGTACTGGAGAATTTGCCCGGCGTGGATCCGCAATCGGAGGCAATTCGTGATGTGGTTGGATCTCTGAACAAGGACAAGAAGAACGAAAAGGAGAAAAAGGATGATCAGTAGATTTTATTTTAAATAAACTGCTTAATTACAATACTTTATAACCTTCATGAATCCTTCTTTCATATTTGTATCAAAATAAAAATCTTGAGTTATTCGAATTTGCGATTTTATTGGTTTTCTTTTGACTAGAAAATTCTGCTGGTATCGAAAAGTGGCTCTTTAGTATCACAAAAATATTCTTATACAAGTCTAAGCATTAGATGTAGTTGGTGGTCAATTGATTGTCGTTAATCCATTTCGTTTCGTCATCTCGCTTTTTCTCAATTTCAATGACCACATATTCGTAGGAAGGAGGTGGGGGTCCGGAGAGGGGATCACAATCAATCATGCATTGTTCGTAGCTGGGTGGAAGATCGTAGTTGTAAATGTCCAGCATAGAATTGTCCTGGAATTAAGCAAATTAAAATCACGCCCAATTTAATTTAAAGTTTTTCTTACTCTATTAAAATTAGATTCATCTCCGCAATCTTGAGGACCAGCCCATAGACACACTCCCATTCGATGTGTAGCATAACCGCACAAGATTAGACTCACTGTAATCAATGCTAAACCAATTCCTAGCACAGTCCATCTGTTAAAACAGTAATTATATTATACAATTACTATAATAGAGAAGATAGTCTTCGTTTTACCTACCTTGAATCTGGTGTTTCTGCCCAGTTCTCCCTCAAATTCGCTTCCAGCATTAAAGCTAAAATTATCAGTGCCGGAACTGACAGCATAATTACCATTAAATCTACAACCGGTGTTTTAGGGCCCAACTGAAAGATAAATAACCGTTATTAAGCTTTCAATACCTTTTTCTTTTACTTTTATTGGTATATAATTCACGACTATAAATTTTGCTATGATATAGTGCTAATTTGCTTTATTATTTATACCAGAGGTATTTTAATATCAATTTATAAAGATATTTATTTTTAATATCAATTTATATACTGTTCATGTTTACATATGTACTTCATTTTGAAAGTTTGTATAGAAATTAGTACAAATCAAAAGATGCTAACAATACTAGGTACCCAGGTGGTATACAAATCAAAATATTTGAGTTGTTAAATACTAAATAAATGCTTGTACCAGTCTAATTAAAAAACTAAACTTTTCTGGATTTCATTATTAAAAATAATGACTCTATAATATAAAGCAAAAATACTAATTGAAGTATTTTGGAGGCCTGATTGTTCTGTCAAACACGTGTTAAATCAAACCCACATGGATTATTATTAAAAACTCAATATTATTGATTTGTGCTACAAGGGTGTAAAGTCATCTTGTTATTGACGAAGAAACAAGTATAAAAATCAAGCCGATTTTCGGATATAAAAAGGATTCTACACCCCTTCCGACATAAGATTCTAGCAACTATCTAGAAAATAGATAAAAACCGATTAAAAAATATATTTCATAATCTTGGTTGGATGACATGCCTTGATCTACAAAAAAGTCTTTTTTATGCTAAAACAATTTTGTCATTGACACAAATTTGTTTTTAGATTTTCTTTTTTTCCACTAGTGCAAAAAGTAGCACACATTTGAAGTACGTAGTAAGAATTGTATTTAAAAAAACCTCCGGATATGGAATTGCAAAAATTAATAGATAGAACATATGTATATCATTTTAAGAATTTCTTATTTAAAATGGTTCATTGGCATATAAATATAAAAACACACATTAAACATATATGTTTCCCTTTTATTTTTTTCGTATATCATTATGGACAAAATTCCTAAATTAAAAGATAATATATTTCAAATTCAAACGATCTGAATTAGTTAAATATTTAAATCATTATATAAAAATTTTCCCTTTCAATTCCTCTAAG
>JXOV01003055.1:33822-58789 GCA_001014945.1 Clogmia albipunctata
ATAGCACTTAGACCAGTTGAAAAAGGACCCAGTCAATCTTACCGGCCAGGGATCGAACCCTTGACTCCGAAGAGGCAGCCGGATGCGTTACCACATCTGCCACGAGAGAGATTTTATATACATTATATCTACTGTAGAACAAATAATCGACGGTCCTGTTTTCTTTATATTATTGTTAAAGTTTGAATCATGTCTAAAATGTCATGGAAAATTTTGAAATATAGCAAAATATCTCCAGTTAAGTGGATTATCTATAATTCGTTAATTATTTTAAAAAAAAAGAAACTTTAAAATTCCAGACGACATTGAATGGCTGGATTCTGGGTAAATTGCAGGTGGATTTACCTGTCTCCGGGAATTATTGTGCGAGCCGATAAAGCTCCCCACATATTTCTCAAGTAATTACGTGTAAGTCAGTTGTGACTGATTTAGGGTTCAATCTGTCGCTTTACGGCACCCAATGATAACAATGCCAATTGTTATGGTATTCTCTTTAAATGTGACGTGGGATCTGAGAGAAAAGAGCTCATTCTAAAAGCACATGATTATCGCTTGATTGTTGTCCAAAGACGACAATTTTCAAGAAAAACACACGTGGGCACGAACAACAATTGTAATACACTTTAACACTTAAAGGTAATTGAAATTATCCACAATGCCAAATTATCCGTTTGATTGAAAATCCCCATCAATTTTCCATCTCTTTACATTATCAATCAGTTTATCTAAACAATAGATCTCTCTCTAGTAGCCAATTTATGTTTACATTATTAATTCGCGTAAACTTGCAAATTATTCATGTTATGCATTTGTAATAATCAATGCATTCGATTAATTTTTTATTATGGATTTTCCAAAACAATAAGATCATTTTTTATTATATTTAATTCAAAAGACATTGATTTATAAAAAAATACTAATTGGGTTAATGTTAATACTAACAAAACATGATAAATTGAATAAATATTCTTTGTACAAATAGTCTTGAAACCTAGACAGTGTTATTCATTGATTTCTTCGGAATTAAATAAAGATTTTGAATTATTTTCAATTATTTTCCAAATTTACGTCTTTGTGATTCATAGAAAAATTGATAAATCAGTATGTTCGTAATAATATTTAAATTTCTAAAAAACAAAATTGGCACATTAAATTGGTTAAAAACAAAATATAGCTGATATGGCTCCAATTCGAAGATTGCGGATATTTACGTTTTTTTAAACGAAAACTGCGAATGACGTCTTAAAAGCATGGAGTTGGGTATTGAACCGTAATAAGGTTACGTTAATCTATTATTAGTCGTTTTGACTGATACACAATAAAAACCCCAATTAAACGGATAGAATACAAATTCAAGAAGACAATTTGTATTACAGATAAAACGTGGAAAAGCGACGCCGCGACGGAGAGTAGTATGCAAAATTTACGAGCGGTTATTTTTACGGAAAAATATGCACTTACTTTGCTCAATCGTGAATCGATGCTATTTCTGCGGATTGTTTGTGGCTGAGTTGAATAGCCTGTTTGTGATGTGGCAGGAGGAGCAGAAGCCGTAGTTCCTGAAGCGCCACAATGGGAATTGCTTCCGAAAATTGTAGACAGACCGACGTTTCTGTCATTGTACTCTGACAAAATTGAAGCTTGAATTGCACTCATTTTGTGATTTTATTAGTTGTTATTTTAAATTCTTAAAACCTTGATTATTGTTGTTTGTATTATATTGTAGAATTATAAAACTTCGGACTATATATATTAATGAACACGTAAAAACACCCTGATCACAGCACTTTGGCATACGCACAACACAATAGATGATCGAATATAAATCGAATTCGAATACATCTCCCTTTCAATAAAATGATTTTACATTGTTTTTCACGACAATAATTAGTATTTACGGATCGTTGTAGTATTTAACGTGAATGGTTTCCCAGGAGTAGGCGCGCCCTCGCAATAAAACTGCTACCATTTGATCGCAACACTTGATCGATTTCATAAATGCAATATAAGCACTTTGATCCTTTGCACAAACTTATAAGGTTGTAAACAAAATTGCTTTCTTCTAATAGAACAATTTAAAACGTAAAAATGTCCGATCTGCTTCTGATCGCTACTATATAGCAACTAAATGAGTAAATGATCGCGGCGGCGGTTGTTCTCGTCGAGAAAATTTTATCACGAAGCGCGGAATTGAGCAAAGTATTTCTCGCAAATAAAGATTAAAATTATTTGCTAACACCAAAGCATTTTGAATGAGGATTGTTTTTTAAGCTGTCGCATTTCATTGTCTCTATCTGCCGGTGGTTACAAAAATGAGGATCGCGATTGGAATTGAATATGGGTTGGTTGATCCCCGTTTCATAAAAAGACATGACAACGCAAAATCAAATTGCGAAGGTTCGTATTTCGTATCACAAATCCTTCCAAGAGCAAGTGTACTTTCATTTCAGAGATAATCTCTTATCTGAATCCATCCGCTTGGAGGATTATCAGATTATTTACAGAGCGTGTTATAACTCTTTATTGTCCCAAACCTCTTAAAAAGTGATACTTTTGATGCCTATTTAACAAGCGCTCTTCAGTTGAATTGCGCTTGATAATTTTACAGTCATTACTATGTAAAAGACGTGTTTGCTGACACTCATAAATATAGGCGAGGAAAACAAACTAATTACAATGGATAGCTTAACGTCAGCGAACGTTTTCAAATAAAGCAGCAAATTTAATGGAATTCAGAAAAAATGGTGTAAATTTAATAGAATCGTTGGACGATATTTGGATAGGTGTCATGTCGTCACACTTTTGGATTTCCGTGCACAACAATAATTGTTGCTGTTGATGAAAATATTTTGTTCAGGTAATGTAATTGATTTAAATGGAAGATCAAAGTTTGTGTTCAAAACAAACCAATTTTACTCGTACGGAAGAATTTTACTCATAAACAAGTCGTTTATTGGAGAAAATTTACCTGGGTCTGGGTCGTAGCCACCTGCTCTGGAAAATCGATCAGTGAAATTATTTACATTCGTCCGGAAATCATTTTGAAAGTTAAGGCCGGTCAAGATTCATTGAATATCAATCTCAATTTGATGTAACTGCAAGTTCTCAAATAAATTATTCATGTTAACCTAGGTCAATTTGAATGCTATTTGCATGAATTTAAATTTTATTTATACGGTGAATACTATTGAATCGATATTCAACAATAACAAACTATACTATATTATTATAGACTTTATTGGACAGTCTGTAGATCTAAAAATTGAGAGCCATGATGAATTAAATTCAGATTGGCATACCTGTGAATGATATGAATATTTGTTTAAATTACTTTTCTTAATTTTATCATTTTTTAATTGTCTTCTAGGTAAACTTATTTGTTAATTCATAACAAATATAAGAAATGTGATAAATGATCTAAAAGTAAATGAAACTGTAAATTGTATACAAAAAGTGTTTATTTCATACATAAATATTTACATTGCTAATTATTACTATTAATTAATTGGAGCATCATCATACCAAGTCTGTATTTATTAAATTATTGTTAAATTGTCATCAATCTTAGATCGAAACCTAAAAGGTGAGTCTTTTAAAATGTCCTTTTCTACAGTTCCGATCCAAGATTAAGGTTATATTAGTCTAAGACATACGTAAATGCTTTTAAATAATAAATATAACAGAAAATAAATAATAATTAAATTAAACACGAGAAAAAAACTAATTTAGTCTAGGATTGAAGCGACCCATGTAAAGGATCATTCCGGTCGGATTGTGCCTAACAAAGTACAAGAACGGCTTGTCGAACTTTAATCTGGGTGCTTCGGGTATCCGGGCTTGTCGAGGCCTCAAAGGCAGGGGCAATTCCATATACTTGGTATCGTAAAACGGATCAAATAGCGCCCTCTGGTATTCAATGTATTTCAAATTCTCCTCATTCGCAAATTTATTGGCTCCAAAACTGTTGTCATACATTTTATTTTTAATGCTTTCCGGTAACGTGGAAATGTACGGATTGTGGAGCTTCATCTTTCTCAGTTTGGGGAATGTGTAATATTTCTGGTTTGGAGGCGAGGGATATACTTCCTTATAATGACTGTCAGCCCCCTTGTCGTCACCACATGTTCCAAAAGTGTTGATCTGCAGAAGGTCGGCCAAGAAAATTTCCTGATTAGCATTTGCTGTTAATCCACGAAGATCGGATTTTGTAGAGTCAAATAGTTCTTTCAATCCCATTTTCTGCATTAGTGTGGTGCCGTTGATGAAGGATCGATGATAGAATTTGGGAATTTGCACCTCTAATTCTGGTCTCTCCATTAATGTAGTCAAAAGACGACGCCAAGCGTTGACACCATTTTCCAAAAATGTCTTTTCTAATCGTTCCAAATTATCTCCAGCTGCGGTTTGTCCCTGTTGACCTGGCATTAAGAAGACCGTGCTGACCATATTCTTACTATTTCCCAATGCCACAATAGTAGCATCCAATTCTCCATCGTATCCGGCTGTAAAGCCAGTCTTAAAGACAACTGCAGGAAGTGGCGCTAATTTCCTTTGACGTCCGACAGGCTCCATTTCAAAAAAGATTTCTCCATCTCGATCAGCAACAGATCCTTTAACGCATTCAGTCTGAAAAATAAGTTATATTTATTTTAAAAACACTTCTCTAGAGTATCTATTCGCGATTAGTAACTAATCAAATCTGATTTGAATTTGTTCGATTTCAAAATAAGTGTTTTCATTGTTAAGATTTCAGGTGTAGTAATCGATTACCCTCGATATAAAAAACACTTTTGGCCACTTGATAGAAAATGTAAGCAGATAAAACATATGTTTATGTGAGGGATGAGTGAAGTACAGTTTTACAATTTATTTATTTCGCAGAAAACGTTTTCGATTATTTTTTTAAAAGAATTTAACGAGAAAAGAATTCCAATAAGATAATACTAACCTGGAAAACATTTGCTGATACAGCTGCTAAAGGCGATTGGAGAACCAAACTATTTGTTCTAAGATATTCCATTACTTTGCCCCAGGTGTTCCTTTTGATCAAAAGATTTGTCCTTCTCCTGACGATATCATTTATTACGTTAAAGTTCACCTCTTCCACGTATCCAGAATAAAACTGTTGAGCCTTCTCCTTGTAAAAGGGTAATAATTTACCCTTGTTTCTATCACTGAAAAGTTCCCGAACGAGAGCGCTGGAATAGACTCCACTTTCCCTTAAATTCCCAATAGAATCTGTTATATTCCTAAACACCAAGTGAGGATTAAAGGAAACCATATCATCTAATCGTAAAATTTCATTCATCTCTCCGGAAGTTGCACCTCTAGCGCCCAGAAATACCATTGACAGCACTGAAGTCATAGCAAATGGACTGACCAGTAGGCTTCGGGTTGAACTCACTCCTTCAGATTGTAAAGTCGTCCAATAACTGAAAGCCAACTCATTACACAGCTTGGCAAAGTCCATAAAGTCGGGATCTAAATTGGCTGTACTTTGTTCGAGTCCTAGGGCATCTTTGGGAGCCGATTGAAGTTGAATCGGTTTTCTTGTCGCTGAAACTCTTTGTTCTGTTTTAAGGGCTGGCTTCGAGCTGGTTTTGACGTGAAAAACAGTGGCTGGCCTTTTCAAATTACCAGTCGAGTCTTTATAGCCTCCACTGTGACGATTCAAACTTAGTGTTGGGGAACCAATTTTAATGTTCGGTTTGTATTTCGTATATTTTGGAATAGATTCTGTTGTAGTTTCTAGAGGTTCCTGTGTTGTAACAGTATCCGGTGCTATCTCATATTGGGTTGTGGTTTCTCCTAAAATAGTATAAACATTCTCCAACATTATATCCGGACTTTGCTCTCCAAGCTTTTCATATTCAGCCTCTCCTGGAAGCTGATTATTTGGCTCAACAACATCCGCTTTCCTAAGAATCTCTGGAGGGGCTTTAGTTTCAAGGGGAATGTGTTTAGTAGTCTGCTCATGTAAGATCTCTGTGCTTTCTTCAACTGATTCTGTTGTAGGTTCTTCAGTTTTAAATGAAATATTTTCTGGTTCTTCTACTGGAGATTCAATTTTTAAATTTAGTTTTTCCTCGGTGTCCTTTGAAGCAATTTCTGGCGCTTCTATGGGAGATTCTATTTTTAAACTTAGTATTTCCAATGATTCATTTGGCTTAACTGGGAGATTAATAAAGTCTTCAACTACATTTGTAGTTTCCTCTAACTTGGGAGTTGTAGTCTCTTCAATTTCGGAAGCATTAGTTTCTTCAATATCGGAAACTCTAGTTTCTGCAATTTCAGAAGTTGTATCGTATTCAATTTCGGTAGTTGTAGTTCTCACATCATCTTCATCTGAATCCAAATCATCTGTAACGGTCACAAAGTCTTCGTCGGACGTTTTTGAAAGTTCTTCGTTGTTTTCATAGCTTACAAATTCTGTGGTATCTGAGTAAGTTGTCGTTTCAAACTTCTCATCTTCTTCAGTTGTAGTCACTATTGCTATTGAAGTCGTATATTTGGGATGAGTTTTTTCTTCCTTATCTAAAAAACTACTAAGCTTTGTTTTTAGGATGTTATTTTTTATGTCATTTAAAATCTTCAGATCCATATTTATTACGGGTTTTGAAACTTGTTCAGGCTTTGTCTTGACTTTAAATTTTGTAAGTTCTTCCTGCTTGACATTTTGTTCCGTTGTAAACTGATTTTTTACTGAAGATATTTCTGTTGGGATGACTTTTTCCTCTTCTTTTGTCATGATTGGAGCTTTTGTTTCAAGTTTTTGCTCTTGCTTTATTTCTTCTTTTTGGGTGATAATTTCTTCTGGCTTCTTAGTTTCCATTTCTATTAAGGGTTCTGGTGCAAAAGTAATTGATTCTATTTCCTTTTTTGGAGGAACTGATTTTATTTCCACATTTTGAGGCGAGTTTTCCTTTATTTGTAACTCTTCTTTCATTTTATATCCTTCAGTATTTATTTCTGTTTTAAGTTCCTCGTTCGGTATGAGCATTTCTATTTCTAGAGCGTCTTTTACTTTCATTTCAGGTTTCTCCTCGGGCTTCGGCAATTCATTTGGTTTGAGTATTTCCTTTTCTAGAGTATCCTTTACTTCAATTTCAGGCTTCTCTTCTGACTTTAAAACATCATTTGGTTTTAGTGTGTCCTTCTCTGGGGTGTCCTTTAGTTTTGTTTCAGGCTCCTCTTCTGGCTTCGATATTTCATTTGGTCTGACTATCTCCTTTTCCAGGGTATTTGTATTTATTTCTTGAATAGGCTTTTGAATTGGTTTGTCTTGATGTATTGAAACTGAATGAGTTTCCTTCACAATTGAAGTTTCATACGAAATTTTCTCAGTTGTACTCTCAACTTTTTCAGTAGTCGTTGTATCTTCTAGAATATCATCTTCATCGTTATTTAGAGTTTCAACAATTAAAGACAACGCTTCCAACTCTTGGAACTTATCCGATGCCGTGGGTTCATCAATCGGTGGAGGTGGAAATGGTGCGGTCTGATTTTGTACAACTGGTGACCCACTAGAAGCTTCCGATTTAATGTTATCTTCATTTTCTTCAAAGCTTTCCTCCTCGTTTTCTTCTTCATCCGACGATTCATCATTGTCATTATCTCCTTCAAGCTCATCCAATTCCTCGTCTACTGTTACCTCGTTGGAACTAGCGGTGTCCTTAATTTTACTCTCGATTCTATGATCCTCTACAAAAGGTACAGAATGGGGTCGATCGTCAGATACTTGGTTCAAAATACCAGTCAACGATTCTTCCAATAAGTTATAACCTGTAGTCGGTTCTGGAGCCTCTGTCATCTCAGTAGCCTCCATCGTCTGAGGTACAGTGAAGTTTTTCTTCAATGTCGAAATAAAAGAATCCAACTTATTGCTAACGAAAGGCAAAGCTACTGGATCAACATTAACTTGTTCACGATGGGCGAAATTGTTCATTATAATTTGATCTATCCTTTGAACAATGCCCTCTTTCTGAGCAAAAATTGGATTTTCGGTTGTGGTAGGTATTTCATGAATCTCAGGCTCGGGTTCATCGACAAGGAGTGGCTTGTTTGTGTAGACTTTATTCGGTTTTGAAGATAAAATAGGTTCAATACTTAGAGGAAGTTTTGTTGTACCTAAGCCAAAGTTATGGGCAATCTTTATAAGGACTTCATCTGGATGGATCTCCACTGGTATTAGGTATTGAATTTCTTCAGTTGTCGTTGTTAATACTTCAGCAGGTTTAGGTTTTTCTACTGGCTTTTCAGAGGGATTGGGCGCTGCGTGTTGTAAAGTTTGAATAATCTGTTGTAAGGAGTCATCTTCCATTAACTCGTCTGTGGCAGTAGGAATATCTTTTTCAAAAATAATAGTTGTAGGGGCATGGGTTGTTGTACTTGGCTGTTTGGTGGTTGAAGTTGTCGTTCTTTTAAATGCTGGCTTTATAAAGGTAGTTGTTCTAAACGTTGTAGTGCTGGGCTCTGGTGTTGTGGTAGTTGTCGTGGTTGTAGGAGCAGGAGTAGTAGTGGTTGTAGTAGTCGTTGTTGTTGGTTTCGGTGTAGTTGTTGTTGTCGTTGTAGTGGTTAACCTGGTTGTAGTTGTAGGTGCTTCGGTCGTAGTCGTTGTAGACTGGGTTGTTGTGGTTGGTGTTGCAGTTGTGGTTGGAGCCTCCGTAGTAGTTGTTGTAGTAGTCGTTGTTCTAGATGTTGTAGTTCTTGAAGTTGTAGAAGGAGTTGTTGTAGTTGAAGTTGCAATTGTAGAAGGACTTGTCCTTAAAGATACTTTAGTTGCAGGAGTTGGCTTAGTTCTTAGCCTTGTAGTGGTCGGAACAGTGCTCGTTTTCAGTGTTGGCACGGTTCTTGAGGAAGGACTTTCTGTAGTTCTCGTTGATCTTGAAGAGGATTCAGTTGTTGCTAATGTCAATTCGACAAATGTTACTTCTGAAGGTTTAGCAGTAAAAGTTGGTTTTGTAACTGGTCTAAATGTAGAAAAGGCTGCAGTTGTTTTAGTTGGTTGTTTCGTAGTCCTAATACTGCTGGATGTAGTTTTTTGCGCTTGTGTGCTTTGTGGTCTTTCAAAAATAGGGGCATTATTTTTCAGTTCTATCGGAGATGGTGGCCCGTAGGTAGAGATAGGTCTTCCCTTAGTGGGTAATGAAGGCGTGTATCTCGTGTGTTGGGCGGCCACTGTAACTGGAAGAGGCTTTCGCGTGGGTGTTGTTCTTCTAAAGGGAGCCTTGGTAGTTACTTCGATGATCTCACTTTCTGGAGTCATTGAAATTGAAGGTATTTTTGTCTGAGGCAGGACTTGCTCTCCAGTGTTGCCAAATATCGCTGGCAAAATAATACTCCAATTAGATGTGACATCAGGGGTATCAAAGATAAGTGGTCCAGGTTGGTTGCTGCCATTCTTTTCTACCTCCTTATTCAATACCATTTTAAGACTCTCTAAAATGTCTCTTACATTATTCTCAGATTCAGGATCCTGTTGCATATTTTGCGAAGACATATTGCCCTCACTGTCCCCATTGGCTACAATACTCTGGATTTCGTCCATGGTCATTAATCTCTTTATCAGCTCGCCATTCTCATCAAACGTGTAGAATTCGTATTTGTCGGGATTCAAGAGGTTAATTGGACTAGCGACATGAGCAAGCATTGATGGTTTATCAATAGGCTGTCCAACTGCATCGATAAACTGTGTCTGTTCAGCGTTGATGACTACCACTGATTCGTCTTTCCTATAAAGAGGAGTTAAAAAATTAATACTCAATTGATTTAGAAGAGGAAGAAAGTGTCTCTTACTTTAAATTGGGTTTTCCTAAAACTAGTCCACTCAAGCACCCGAGGGCGGAGATCAGTACAGTCAAGTATGGGAGCTTCATGACGAATAATTTTCTGGAAAAGAAGATCAAGTCGCAAATGTTAAGTATCCACCACAAAAGTCATCGTTTAAAGAAATGGTTCCATTTTTTGTTGTTTCGCCTTGTAAAAGTGATGTACCCATTTTGTGTGCATTAAAATTCTCACCATTATTTCCTCGCCGTTTTGTCTCTGTACTGAAGAGTTACAAGTCAAGTATTCAAATATGTTTATTTAATGAAAGAAATTGTGCTCATTACCTCACAATATTATTAGAGGCTCTGGTCCCATTTTGTGACACATAAATTATAGTTCTTCTTGTGGCTGGATTTAACGACCGTTTATATAAAGGCAGAGGGAAATAATTATGGAAATCGGTTAATTGAAATCACAGACAAAATCTCATTTACATAACTAGGCAGACGGGAGATGGTAGTTGAAGAAGCTGGCAATGATAAATGCCTGACAATGGATAAATTCTCTGTTAAAAAAGTGAGTTCTTTATGACCTAAAAGATGAATGTAATAGTTACCGGACAACTTCCCACAGAAAGATGACCAAAGTTGAAATAATAACATTTACGAACTTACTTATACGTGTCAAAAGGGTTTTTGTACTTGTACAAGTGTTGGAAGGAATTTAGGTCAATATCACCCACTAAAAATAGTTTTTGTTATTACAATTTGGTATCATTAAAAATTTAATTGCTACAAAATAAATTGTCTTCCGCATTAGCTAGTATTTTTATTTGAAATAGCTATTTATTCTTATTTGCATTAAAAGTTAAGATCTCATTATAAAATAGATATTTAAACAAGGTGTGGAAAAAATGTACCATAATCAAACACGAGTAAAATTCTAGAAAACAAATGAAATGAGTTTTCTAAAAGAAACAAGTGTTTAATTGTGTATTTTTCCAACAAAACTTTTACAATCTTTTTATACAAATGGCATATTTATGAAATTTATAGAGGAAGTATTGGCTACTAAAACGTAAAGATTTTTCAATAGAATTGTATAAAATCAAAAAGTGTAAGCAATTATATTTTAATCACAATGAATTTACAACATCAATTAATTAATATATCTTCAATAATATTATTAATAAAACTGTTCTTTATATAGATTATTACGCAATATTTTTAGTGCAATATAAAGGAATTCATTCAATATATATAACAGTTAACGCCTTCAGGATTTAATACCAAAGTTGTTGTAACTGTTAGTGTCATTAAACTAATTTAGCAAAATTAACAAAAATATAACATTGCTTAATCTTTCGGATATAATGTGATTTATAACCATCCAAAAATGCCCAAATTGTTTGAATTTCGCAAGCAGGTAAATTAAGATGACACAATTTTGCAGAAATTACTTCATTTCTGATTGCGAATGGAACTTCCACAAAAGAGTGTGTTTAAGACAGAGAATGGTACAATTTAATCAAGAATTTCACGTGATAATTGCGGGACTCTCAAAATTACGGTAAAATTTGCACAAACAAAAAGTTCTTGGAAATGATTCAATTAGCGGAAATAAAGTTACTCCACTCTCTTTTTTGCTTATCAGAGGAGAGTACTTAATTAATGTATGAAAAGGTTATCTTTATTGGAATATTAATTTAACGAGTTTTTATTTTCAATTTGATTTATGCAAAACTAACAGGCAGTGAAATTAGATTAAGAATCGCTTTAGGCTCAAGTTTAGAAAGAGAAATTGTGTAAATTAGCATCGTCAAACACCATCATCATAATCACCATCAAGAAGATATCTATCTCGATAAGTATCTCGTGAGAATTACACGTTATGATCCTCATTAGCATAACAGTAGTTTATTAAACAGCCATTATCCAATGTCTGTAATGGAGCGAATTATTAGGCACTCTCTGTTTGGCGGTGAATTGCCATATAATAATAATTTGGTAATGTGTGTAATCGGATATAATTAATGTTTACACCGAAAACTGAAAGTAAATGGTTCTGTGCCCGGTTTGGAATTGAGAGAGATTTTCGGTGGAATGGATGGTGTTTGATTGCCTTTCGTTTCTTTCATTCTAAATTACAAATGGTTCTTTTCTCTCCGTTTTGTCACCTCCACTTCTTCTTCAGAACATTTTCAATAACAACTAATACCGTAAAATACACAATTTAACGGAATTATCCACGTAAATCGATGCTTACGAAATACCGCGATTTAATCAAACCGAATCAATATTTGCTTTTTATACCTCTGCCCGAGAGATAGATTTCATCATTGGATTATAACTGTCATGGCACACCACAAAGAGCTTCTATAAATACGTAAACCATTATCATGATTATTCAATCTAAATTTATTAACCTATCCAGCATTATGTTTTAGTTAAATGCGAATCTTAAATAATAAAGATTATTTGTTGGAGAATTAGTATGCTAATGAATGTATGTTTATTTTAATTGATTTATGGTTATTTTTTATATCTAAACATCTGTTAGGAATTTAAAAACCACATATTTTTAAAATGATATGTAAAAAATTTATTCGAAAGTGTTTAATCTTATTTTATTATGTAAATAATGTGAAAAAAATTAATTATTTAATTTTCCTTCTTTTGAGATTTATTTAAATTATTATAAAAGAAACAACGCTATCTGTCTTCACAGAAAAAGCAGATTGATCATTGTGAAATCTAAGATCTTACTTTAGTAATTATTTATTATATAAAAATAATTTAAATTTCAAAACATTTGTGGGTTTAAAAAAACTAATTGGTCTTTTCCTCGGTAAAAACTAAAAAGACACTCTTTACTTTTGGTTGTACCTGTAATTATGGACCATCGTACCCGTGAGAATATTCAAATTTTCACCATTACGAAATGGTTAAAAATGAGTGTGATCCAAGGTGTAGATTGTTTGGATTGGATCTCTCCATTATAACAATAATTATGCATTTAAATGATTCAATTTTAGTGTGTATACAAACAGGTTGTCGTAATATTTGATCTGAAAACAATAAAACGAAAATGGTGGAACGCGTGTTATTGAAATCAGATCAGTTACACAATTGCACAATTTTCCAAAACGAAATTTCGTTGTCAAGGCCACAGAGAGCAATTGCTTTGAACTGGATAAGTGTCTTTTGGGAACAGAACCGGCACCGTGTTCTGAATGCGTTATTTCGAAGTAGAAGAAAAAGCGCAACGTACAATACTTTTACAAAATCAATGTCAATGCTATTCATTCAAGAAACAGGTGAGGCCGGCCGGGTCATTGGCAAAAGCTTACGTTCCCAAAATTGGTAATCGGCGGTCGTTCGCTTAATGGAATTATCGCGATAAACGTCACATCAAATGTTGACTTCAGACGGATAAAATCCCCTTTCCCCATGAGCTGGGTGACTCTCCTTCTTTCTACCAAAGAACTTCTGCCAACTATGGAAATTTATTCCTCGAAAAAAACTCGATACTGACAAATTAATTTAAATATTTTTGTAGTCCACGAACTATAAGCGAAATTTGTTTTCTCCGCGATAGATCCGCAATATTGGCATTATAATGGCAATCGAAAGTCATCAACGAGCAGTACTTTCTTTGCCGAAATTCTATAGCCAGTCAAAAAGATATGAATACAAATTGAAAGGTGTTGATTGATGGCGCTTTTGATTATATACCATATAGCAAATATGTTTTTATGTCTCGTCCCGAATTCGTGACTTTGAGAGAGTAGCAGCAGCAGCAAGAGCACCACCAAACAGCCCATAAGATAATGGGGCACGTCTGCAGAGAGCAGAATAATCAACCAGATTCGGTTTCCGGTTCTGATTCTGCTGCTGGTTGGGATTCAAATAACAGCACATCATATGTAATGGTGGTACGAAAAAAGTGCACGAATCAAGCGGTGCCAGAAATGACCTATTTATTCTTATTTCTCTGCTAAACAAACCGTGCCATAATTCACGATCACACAAAAGTGTCTCGGGCCAGAGCCAAACCGGAGAAGTTCAACAGAACTACACACAAACACCGCAATGCCTTAGTTAGGAATAATAACTATATGAACTTGCTGTTTTCGAGTGGATTTCAAGAACGTTTCTTCCGAAATGGGGTTCCTCGCTCATTCAAATTCGACCGACATTGAAGTCTTTTGTGTTTTTATGGTACCATTTTTGTTGCTGCTTGTAGAATCTTCCGGGCCACATTTCCTGTCTTTTCGTTCATAATTAGATTAATTGCCACTGAAAACACGGTCTTGGCACTTGTTTCTTTTCGGCACTGATTTACATACGGATCAGGTCAATTACCCCCCAAGTTTTTCTTGTTTATCTTATTTATAATTCCTCAAGAACTTTTTACTCGCCAATATCAACTCTATTCATTTCAGCTGATTTATCTATATTTTATTGTAACTCTGTGATGATTGCATAATTAATTAATTTATGCATCTCACCTTGAACTTGATCATACCATTAATTCCTTGACTGAGTGACTCTTAACGACTTGTTATTTCGTAATATCATAATTAATTCATCATCGTTAACACGAGGAAATAATAATTTATGGAATTAACTTAAATTATGGAATCCAGAGCAAAGACAGAATTAGTCATTAGGAGAAATTAATGAGGTGATGTTTTTTTAGTTTTAGTCAGAACATTTATATTTATCATTTCTTTAACAATAAACACGGAAAATAATCAAATCTAATAATCGTTTAATTGAGCAATCCTTCATTTGTACCATTTCAAATGCAAAATAACTGCATTTGTATATCACAAGTAATTGTTGAATTGTCCTATATATTAATCTGTGGACATTTTCCCACCTATGATGTGGCGAAAACAATTAAAACATTCCTTGTTGTTTGTCAATCATTTCATTGGTAGACCTTTCCGAGAACGGTTCAGCAGAGATCACAGACGTAAGATAGGGAAAGAGAGCGTTATGGGAAATAATCACTTTTCTTGGATTAATTACCGCGACGATAAATACCTGTCTACGGCAAGACCACCTTTCATTCATACGGAGCGGGATCATATCAGCCAAGTAATTATTTACTCATAACTGGCTGCGAATTTCAACGAAATTATGGCGAAGACTTATTACAAAATCAAAGAGCTATGGGGAGTGAGAGAGGTGGGTAGGGAAGAAGAATTTCAATCAATCAAACGAACAAGAGTCTGGTAATACAGAAGCTCACCTTTTGACGATCGGTATTTTATAATTAACAATTAAAGGCGAGTTAAGCAGGAGGAGTAATTTCGTCTTGGAATTAACCGTGAACTTGTTCTCGAGGAGGAGATTAAATATGAAATTGAATTGATGATAGATCGTGTCTTGCTAAGGTAAGGGGCCTCTCTCTCCTTTGACCAGTTAATCTCCATACTTGTTCTTGATTATATTTGACGATCATCTTCTCATTATTACATGTTATTAATAGACCGGGCCGGTGTAATTCAGTTTAATTGTCCCACGTTCCAGCAGGATAGATGGACGGATGGCGACGGACATGGAGGATGGAATGTGAAATGTGAAGAAAAATACACACAATTTTTCTCTGCCTCGGAATACTTGTACTTAGACGCACATCGCTCAAGGACGGTTAATGTTGGTGAACCTCCAAGTAGATTGATTTATTTTTCCACAATCACAGCATAATCATAATACATACGAGTACATGGATATCTACATGTTTAACTCAAAGTAAGCACACATTCTAACCATTGAAATAACGGTTGCTATATTTTTTACGATCTCCAGAAATATCGATTAATTTATCCTTAGTATGGGCGATCAATTTGGACACGATCGCGCGCCAGGGCGAAATTCCGATAAAAAATGGATTGCCAACAAAACTAGTTCTATTGGTTTTACAAATCAACCTGTAGCGACATTAATTACTCACTTCAAATTATCCGGTTTTGGTGGTATACCCAAGAATTTCTATGCGATCTTTTCGATTTGTTTATCACGCACTCACAAAAAATCACTGATTCTATATAGATCTGAATTTAGATCAACGGCATAGTATTTGGAGCCGAGATATATTTTTTTTCTAATTAACACAAATCTATTGGCTTCGAAACGTTTAACAATACTTTACATATTTTTCCTTTGACACTCTCACGAAATACACAATCCCTATTCATTAGTTTGCCATTTTTACGCAATTTCTTTTGTGAAATATTTTAATAGCTATCACGAGCTACACTATTATTTAGCACCACTGTGCACGATAATAAGCTGACTCTGGTAGGTAGGAATGACCTGAACGGTTCGAACGACTCGCTGCGACTGAGCCTCTGTCTACCAAATCACCAAGTGTAAAAGAGATTCTGGCCGGCGACGAAGAGACCAAGACGACGTTGATGCCTTCCTCACCTCATGCAGCTCTTTCTTTCCGCCGCTGCTGGCCATTACTGTTACCATCTAGAGGTTCTTTCTTCTCCGATCTTACTCTTTCTTTTACCCAAGTTCTGTGTGTAGCGCTGCGAGAAGGAAAAACTGTTCTTTTTGTTCTTGCCTCGACTATTTTATTTTATACTTTTGAAATTCTTTGTTTCTCTCATTGATGATTAGTGTAAATAATCGCGCGCACCACCAGTATGATCCGAGAGCTGGGGGCCCGATTGCCAAGTGGAAACTGGATACAGGTAAAATGAATAGATTAATAGGCGAAACTGATCAATAATAATCAATTCCAAAAGCCCCGACTCTTCTATGGGAGAATTCGAATAATCTAGAGCTGATCTCCGCACAGCCTGTCATCGACTTTTATTATGGATTAGTAGAAATTGGCTCAATTATTGGAATTATATGATCATCCGGCTAATCAGGCAGTCGTAAACATAACAGGAGGGAGCATTTTTATTGAATGAAAAGTGTAATTAACTTTCTTCACATACCATTAGATGGATCATCTTATTCCAATTCTTGTTGTTCCTGTCCTGCGCAAATGCATCCATAAAGAATTATGAGACCACAGTCAATGAATGGATGCACCTTAAATGGGTATAAAGCTTAATTGAAAGAAGAAGAATAATAATAAAATCTCCGGTCGGTCTTACACTATGTAGTTGTCTTTCGTTCTTCGTTTCCGTGTAACCTGTCCAAGAATCGACCATATAAATATTTAGTTAACCTACTTCTGGTTCTCTCTCTAAGCCAATTATGGAATATTTTTATTCTAAGTGCTCTCCTCATCGGCCGCCGGTAAGTACGGCAGGGAGAAAGTCTAGAGCAATTAAATGTAAATAAAATGACGACACGAAATGTTTTTGCTCACAGTCATCATTATTTCAACCCAGAATATGGGTTAAATCATGTGTATTCCCCCGCGCTGGACGAAAGATCGCCACTGGTCAAGGGAATAATTGCACTTGCCTGTTCCACTGCTTGCTTCCTCGATCAATGACTCTGCTGCCGGCCATTTGTTTATATCATCTCTTCTTTTCTGGCAAAATACGCAATCACAGCAAGGAAATTAAATGCAAAACATATGTATATACAATCACATCTCAATTCACGAAATGTTATTATTTCATATTCAATTATGTGTGATATTTCACAATGACCAACACACGATCTTTCAGTTGGTTCTTCTACTTGTAGTTCTTTAACCGTCGATACAGGTACAATACAGAGCGCGAAAACTACATCCAATTGCTTTTAATGTATTTTTGTGCAATTCCCGTTTGGTAAAACTCCCAATTTACATGCTGTTAAGTGACTAAAATAATAAGAAATTACATATTTAATTCTAAATTAACATGACAATAATTATGAAAAAAATTGAGAAAATTTCAGAATTAAAATTCATTTAGGAATACACTAAGTTTAATACGCAAATTTGTAGGTAATTGTTATTTGTCAATTTAATTTCATTAAAAAACTCGATTGGCAACGTAAATCATTACCTTTTTTAATAATTGAAACAAAAATTGTTTCAAATAATACTTTATTTTATTGTTTTTATATTTAATTTTTTAAATTAAAAAATTATAATTTGTCTTAGTTACCTTCATTTAAGATAATTTGTTCTAAATTCGTAGAAAGAAATTCTATAAATTAAAAAACCAATAGAATTAAAAGTACTTATTCGAATAATATAAAAAATAAATAGAGACCACATCTTGGCTTTGCTATTGTCTGGCATAAACGTGCGATAGGGTAACGGTTTTCTGGTTAGGAAGTCAGAACAAGGAACAGAAAGAAGTTCAAATTAAAGAAGTGAGCAAACCGAAGCTGCCATGTAATTGACCACTGACTGACTGAAATTGCACTTGCAAAACACAATAGTCATTTTTGTTGTTATTCTTCTGGAAATCACATCGTTGTTTTAAGATTTATCGTTTCTGTATGTGACTAAGAGTTCTAAGCCCAGTCTAAGTGAGGCATTTACATAGATTAAACAAACACGATCAGTTTATTTGATTAAATGGAATTTATTTAACATTCTAAAACAGTTACAGAGACTTATACAATATATTTTATTAAGTCAAAAAAAATATTTATGGAAGATCTGCTTTATTTGTCGCGCTCATCGTTGCTGGAACTGCCACTGACCCCATTTGGTAAGTCTCTGTCTTGATGCGATAGGTTTTTCAATTTCTTTTCAATTTTCCGTATCTTGGCCACTTCATCTTCTAGAAATTAAATTAAAAACAGTAGTTATTAGAACAAATTATTTATGATCAATTTTAGGACAACGAATAAAATTATTTAAAAAAAAACAACAAATAATTGATAATACAATCACTTTCAAAGAAATACAAAACTCACCACTTGAATCGTCATAATCACTGGTTGTAACATCTCCATTAGGTGCCTTGTATCCATTGGCCAGGTAAGTGGAAAGCTTCTTCTTTCCGGCAAGAATCAGTCCCATGAAAGGAGGAGATGGTTTTAGGGGTCGAGAAAGGTATTCTGGGTGGTATTGCACTCCCACGTAATAAGGATGTCCTTCAAGTTCGACAATTTCCATCCGTTTTTGCTCAACATCGTGGCCTACAAATTTCAATCCCTTCTCCTCCAGCTGCTCTACATACTCGGGATTCACCTCGTACCGATGTCGATGGCGTTCGTCAACAGTTGCAACATTTCCATATAATTTCTCTACAAATTGATATAATCATATAAGAACTTGTTAAAATTTTAATTTTACTTTAAAATAGTTATTTGTGCTACAAGGGTGTTTACACCCTTGTTTTTTAACGAGTGAAACGAGTGTGAAACATTCGAGCCGAAGGCGAGTGTTTAATCGTTTACGAGCTAAAAACAGGACATAACGTTTTTGCACTCCACTCATGAGCACTGAAATTTTTACAATTTCACATTAAAATTCAATATTTACAAGAAAAATTAAAACTTTGACATGTTTCAAGTGAAATGTTAACTTGTGAAGTTACCGTTAACGGTTCGAATACTTCTTAACTACTTGGTCATAAGGCAAATATTTTATTGTGGCATGAAACATTTGATTGATTGATTAATTTATGTAAAATAAATTTCTATTTTAAGCACATTTATCTCTGATATTTACGTAATGTGCTAAAAATCGAACAAAAATAGCCAAATTATATGCAGATGGCTGTTGAAACGGTAAATATTAAAATTTTAAAACAGGAAACATTAATTAATTTGAAATTTAGGCACGGTCCTATGGCATAGCCGAGACCAATGTTTTGTGTAGTTTAAGGGCAACAATGGCGACCATAGTTTATGACAATTTTTTTTTCACTAGTGAAATAAAAATTCAAAATTTTCACTGAGTGCCATAAAGTAAAACATTACGAAACTCAAATGGATATTGAAAAGCGTATGTTTCGATACGGTAGTGCAAAATAATATTTTATAATTTCATATGATTTTACAAGTTTTGAACCAATAACCAATGATTGACCTAAAGAAACTAAAAAGATACTCACGTAAAACGCTGCCTTGTCCTTTGAAAATAGTGGTTCGACGGCCGAGTCTCATTGTTGCGCCCTTTTGGCCCGGGTTGTGTTCTGGCATATCAATTACAAGAGGGTGTACTACTTCAGGGTTAATTTCTGTTGTATTTGCTTCCTTTAAATTCAGTACGTTCCTCGCGTACTCGATGACCATCGCCTGTAGTCCAAGGCAGATTCCCAGCACGGGTTTCTTGTTCAATCGGCACCATTCACATGCCCTGATCTTACCCTCGATGCCCCGGGATCCAAATCCACCCGGAATTATCACAGCATCGCTGGAGCAAAGCTGCTGCCACGCCTCGTGGTACAGAACGGGGTTCTCCGATTTCGTCTGGCGTTCCAAGTTTGCCGCCTCGATGTACTTCAAATTCAGATTATAGCCCGCGGTAATCGAGGCGTGTTGCAGAGCTTTCGCTACAGACGTGTAAGAGTCCTCCAGTTTAGTGTACTTCCCAACCAGGGCGACGTGCACTTCGCGCTGCAATTTGTCTACACGGTTCGCAAGATCAATCCATTGGCGCATAATTCTATGGAAAAATTATTTGTTACAGTTAGAAGTGAAAATAAAAATAACCGTAAAATAACAAAAAAATAAAGATATTGAGCACATTTCTTTTCATTTAATTTTATGAGTAGTGATAAGATAACTCTATCAATTTAAATTCAATTTTTAAACAATAGACTATTTAGATAGATATCTTGGGATGAGAAAAATAGAAAATCCGCTGAATATTTTTTACCTTTAAAATATTGATAACAAGAAAAGGTATAAAGAACATTTAAAAGATTCATCTTCAATTCACATTGAATTTTATAGGACGATGTCTCAACACTTGATGACTACTTTTTGCTTATTTAGTTAAAATTATTAATATATTACTCTATAAGAAATGCTAATCTTTGAAGAGTTCATTCTATGCTTTTAGAATTAAAATACTTTTTTTCACTACCGTATCAAAAGGTGGACCTGGACCTTTTAACATCACTTTATGACACTAGTGAAAAAAATGATATTTTTTCTTACTAGTGTAGTCATAATCTAGGAATAAATTTGTCTCAATGTCAAAATTCTGGCGCCATTTTGATTGATAAACCGCACATTTTTTAAGACCATTATAACCCCACGCATTTCATATTAATTTTCCGTGTATGTTAAAGAAAATTACAATTAATATGTCCTGCTCGGGTGTTAAATTCCTTTTTAATTCCGAAATGATTCCTAGTTAAAAAGCACTTATCCTACATCCTAACTATTTTTTTTATTTCACTTACGCAAACATAAAATTCAATTTTTAGAAAATTGACAATTATTATTTCTTAGAAAGATAGATTGTGACTTTTTTTAAAAAGTGAAATAAAAATTAAAAATTTTACTAGGATGATAAAGTGATGCATTATAAAACTAAAATCGAAAGCTAACCTTTTCATACCAAAGACAAAATAATCAATTTTTCAACTTAAAAACTCATCTAGCGACTCGTAGTTCATACTGGTTTACTCGTTAAAAAACTGCTTATTTTACATTTTTGTAACACACATAACTATTGCATATAACTTTAAATAAAATAAACAAAATCATACTTGGATGAATTAGGTGGCGTGATATCCAATTGTAAGCGTTCCTTTAAGAATTCTACTACTCCAGTTTGCTCCATCAGTACCGGCACATGATAAATGGAAGATAAGTCAGGGATGCAAATCACTTGTTCTGGAGCTACATGACAAAAGTTGCTAATTTTTATTTTTACGTCCTGGCCAATCGGATTCTCAGAACGACAAACAATCAAGTCGGGACTGAGACCCAAGCCCCTGAGTTCTCGAACACTAGCTTGTGTCGGTTTAGTTTTGGGTTCTCCCGTGGATCTCGGTTGCGGAATTAGCGAGACATGAGCACAGCAAAAGTTCTCCCGCTGAAAAATTTAAAAACAAATATTTTGAAATAATTATTGAATATTAAGTTATATTCATAAATTATTTAAAGCAAATATATAAGATGTATAATTACATTAAATCTACAAAGGGTTATATTAAGTTTATCTACGGAATAAATTTTTTAAAAGATTTACTAAAACAACTCGTATGAAAATAATAAATGTAGAATTTCAAAATTGAACAGGATTCGCTTCAAATGAATTAAATAGGAATAAAAATCTTTTGTTCATTAAAAAAACGCAATAAAATAAACTAAATATTAGAAAAATTATAAACATTAAAATTCGATTTTTATAAGAATCACGTAAAAATTGTTTAAATGGAATTTTTCAACTAAAGTATATTTTAACTAGAAAAAATGCATTGAACAGTAAAATAAAATGAAATAATTTGTTATAAAAGATTAAATTAATGACCTTTAACCAGATAAGGAAAAATAGTTCACCTTAACACGAAACTGGAATTGTCGAAAGCTCTCCACGAAAGGCATTCCCTCGATATCTCCAACAGTTCCACCCAATTCGATAATGCAAACTTGTGGCTTGATATTACCCTCTTTGACTGGCTGTTTAGCTACTCGTTCAACCCACTCCTGGATGGCATCCGTGATATGTGGAACAACTATTGGAAAAACCTATTAATTTCCTTTCGTTCAATTTTGAAAAAAAAGAAATAATCTCACCTTGAACAGTTTTTCCTAAGTATTGTCCTTCTCTTTCTCTATTGATAACTTGCTGGTAAATTTTGCCAGTGGTGATATTGTTGTCCCTATGGAGTGTAACATCCATGAAGCGTTCATAGTTTCCCAGATCCAAATCCACTTCGCCACCATCGTCCAAAACATAAACTTCCCCTGAAATTTAAGAACATTAGCTAATATTATGCTTAGTTTTAGAAACAAGATACTCTATATGAATTAGAGACCGGTAGTGGATTATTTTACAGCAAAATATAAAGTGATATACATAGATAAATAAAACAATACACTACTGGGATAAAAATAAACGCCAAAATAAAATTTCAAGGCCACTCCAATTTCTTAAGAATAACTTTCACAATCCATTCTTTTGTACTTTTTCCTTTCTCTAGAAATTCGACCCGGTTCCAAGAAGGCATGAGATCGGCCAGTTTCTCGTTTCTTACCGTGTTCCAGTGGCGAAAAGCATCCAGCATCAATATTGATGTAGGGATCGATTTTGATGGAAGTCACGTCGATTCCACAGCAGTTCAACAGAGTTCCAAAGGAACTAGCGATGACTCCCTTGCCCACGCCACTTATCACGCCACCTGTCACCAGAATGTACTTCATAGCCGAGGAGCCTTCGCTGTTTAAGCGCGAAGAAGACATTTTTTCAGGGTTTTCTTCCTCTTGGTCGAAATCAGTAACTGTATTTTATCAGCCCAACTTTAAACACTTATTACACTTTTTCCCTGCTTATGCAAAAATTATTGTCACCCCACTAATGAAAACTTGTTAGCAGCATGAGTTTATTATTATTCCCCTAACCTCAAAATATAATTAACGTTTCACGAAATTTAATTATTAAAATTGTTGACTTTCGAGATGTCATGTTTAAGCATTTAAACATTTGAAATTAAGCGTTTCACCATTTGTGCGACTGAGAGCGAGAAAGGAAACAGTGAAGAGAGAGAGAGAGACGAGTACATTTCAAAAATAGGGTTGGTATGTAAAAATGTCCAGGCCGAGGTACCATGCGACCGTGAAAATATTTTTCAAAAATTAGATTTTTAAAAATTTATTTTGTAAAAAAGCTGGTTGGAAAAACACTTTCGCATCTTGTAGAACTTTAACCGTGTTTAATTATTACCCCCATCACGTTGTTTAAAAAACTATTAAACGAGTAATCTTAAAATAAATTTGAGTCCATTTTAATATTAAGAAGGAACTTCGTACATAAAAGGGAGTAAATTTTTTATCCAGGTTGTCTCTTCTGAGACCGAGATTACATTACATACCATATTTATATATATTTCAAAGAGGATTACAACAAAATTATCCGAATTCCCGAATTCTGTAATAAATAAATTACTAATATTTATTTTAACACCCTTGAATGAAAGGGCATTGTCCAAATTGGAAATGGAAAATTTTGTATAAAATCTTCTAATTCCTATTAAATACCTCAAAAGCTATAATATTTTAATGACTAAATCAAGAACACTTTCCAAAAGCCCAGATGTCGTCGCTTATTTGATCTTTATCCATCTCAATTATTTGTTCAGGTCAGAGAGCATTTTAGGAACATTGGCAATTAATCCGTCTTAATCAGCTCAAAATATGTCTATCTGCCACCTGGTTTGGGCCTAAAAATCTAACAAACCCCCACGGTGCGGTCACGTTCCGCGACAAAAATGCACTCAATCTCTTCAATCTAGGTCAAGGATTTTGCCCCAATATTCTTTTTTTTAGTTGTAATAATATAACATAGGTTATGTGTAATTTTTTTAGATGTTTAAATTAACATCTCAATTTTTATTTTTCGAAAAAAGTCTAGCACAATATGTGAGTGAAATAAAAACTCAATTTTAATGTTTGCGTTGAGTTTTCAAAAAATGGTCAAAAATGGTCTCTCCAGTTTTTCTTTTAAAAAATCAACCATATATTCTTCTTTACAAAACCATAAAAAATCTCTCACATAATCTCACATTTTTAAAATAATCCAATTTTAATGAAGAATGGGCTCGGTCATTGTTGTTGTTGTAATTAAACTTCTTAATTTTTACTATATTATTTTTTACATTACGAGTTCTAATTCAATTTCAAATTAACCTTTAGCAAGTACAATATCACAAAAAATGTTTTTCCATGAACAAATATTTAATTTAAAAAATATATATAATTTATTGTTTACTTCTCGTTAAAATCGCATATAAAATATAAATATCCATTAAAACCGATTTTCTTACAAATTTTACAAGAATTCTTTGTTTTAAATTGTATGAAATGAATAAGATAAGTATTTTTCAATTAAATATTATAAAATTTTAATTTAAATTTGGTAGTTTTGTGGTTTTACAAAGTTCGTTCATAATATACTTTTCCATTTTTAATAGAATGGTGTGAGATTATGACATAATGGTTCTATGAACCGATACAATTTTATAAAAATTAGTCGGTTATTATAATGACAATCTAAAGTTGAAAATAACAACAAAATATATTATTCCAACTAAGTAAATTATATAAAAGCCAATTAAATGTTTCTTTATTTTTCATCAAAACTTAACATGATA
>JXOV01003059.1:241-18899 GCA_001014945.1 Clogmia albipunctata
TGACACAATTTGAGATATCAATTAAAATATAAATCGAAAACAGCGTCCTTAAACAAGCGAAATGGAGTGTATATGAGTGAGGGCTATAACTCAGTTGTTTGGTCTAATTGTACATTACATTACACTAGCAGATCCGGCAAACGCCTCCTTGTTATTTAAATATTTCGGAAGATGTGTCCTCAATAAAATAGTAACAGTTATCCGTGCCCATGGGTGTGACTTACCAGAAACTTATGTGGAACCGCGATAAAACTTGCTAGATCAATTTTAAAAGTCGTCATGAAGAAGTCCTAATAAATAATAATTAGGAGGTGTGACTGTCCTTTGACCGATATTTATACCTAATTTACGCTCGCTTTCACTCGCGTTTTAAAAATCTTATGATCCGGCTGAAATTTTGACAGTATCGATCTTAGAGAATGTTCTAAATGATAAATTCATTCAATTGCGACAGCAGCACCACTGAGTGCAGAACTTGAGAACTTATCAGACCATCCTCGTATAAAAGTCCTTTGAATCATAAGGATTGGCAAAGATTTTCCCTTTCAATTTTGTAATGGGGAGTCTAAACTTCAATGTATCATTAGTCGATTAATAGCTCATAGATTCCTTTAAATTTAACTAAAACTTGCTTGCTAAATTGACAATTAAATCATGAACTCTTCGTTCTCAAATAGACAAATTTTCATCCAGCAAATGAAGAACAAGTTGGAGTCGACAAAGCAGCAAATCGAGTCAAAGTCGGAGGACATAAAAACGCATAGCACTGAAATGACGGATCTGAAGGCCCAGTTGACGGATCTGATAAATAATTGCGAGGACATTTATAGCATTTACGAGGGGCAGAGGACTCAAATATTGGAGATGAAGCAGAACAAGAGGAACGAAGCGATGAACGCAAAGTGGGAGGATGATGACGCGTGGAGTAAAACACCTGCTGTAACCACGACAGCAGCCCCGACAGTTGCCGCAACAACGACAGAAGCTCACCTTCCCCCTGAAACAGGGTTCGTAAACTACAGAGCTCTGTACGGGTTTGAGGCTCGAAACGGGGACGAGTTGTCGTTTGAACCTGGAAATATCATTCAAGTGCCGTTGGACCAGAATGCGGAGCCGGGATGGCTCGCGGGAACCCTCAATGGACACACGGGATGGTTCCCGGACGCGTACGTGGAGAAGTGTGAGGATTTCGCGGAAGAAACTCCAGTTGTAGCCCCCGTTTCAGCTCCAATTGAGACTCCTGCAGCTGCAGTCGTGCCAGAGGAACCGGTACCAGATGAAGCGGGAGAGTACTACGTGGCCAGTTACCCGTACGAATCCACCGAAGCGGGCGATCTAACGTTCAGCGCCGGAGAAACGGTTTTAGTGATAAAAAAGGAGGGCGACTGGTGGACGGGAAAGATTGGATTGAGAGTAGGTGTGTTCCCCTCGAATTACGTCTCCACGGTGGACGTGGCTGCCGCTCCAGTGCTAGCAGCAGAGACAAATACTGCGGCAGCAGTTCCAGCACCCTCGTACCAAGACGAATCCTCGAAAACGCTACAAGATTTAGACTCCGAAGTGTCGGAAATTAATACAAAACCCGCCGTTGTTGATAATATTCCCATGTCTGCGTCACAGACACCTGTAAGTAGTTGAATTGTTTCTAATTTGTTTTATTGCGTACTTAAATGATTATCAATTGCAGAGCTTAAGAGCCAAGAAGCCGGAAATTGCCCAAGTAATCGCACCTTATGAAGCGACCACACCAGAGCAGCTGTCGCTGTCCCGCGGTCAGTTGATTATGATTAGGAAAAAGACGGACTCGGGTTGGTGGGAGGGAGAGCTGCAGGCGAAGGGACGACGCAAGCAGGTGGGCTGGTTCCCAGCGACCTACGTCAAGATCCTGCAAGGGGGCAGGAACAGTGGCCGAAACACTCCAGTCTCAGCCTCTCGGGTCGATCTCCAAGAAACTATTCTAGGTGAGTGAATAATTTTAATTGGTCACTTTTTAACAGAATATTTTGAATTTTTAAATTCCGTTTATGATGAAGTACTCTATCTTCAAGTTCACAGATGGGATGAAAATAGTTATTTATACAACATGACCGATAAGATAAGGTATTATAAAACACAAGGGTGGTTTTAAACCACAGGCATAACGAGTGCCTTAAAAAAGACCCGAGGGTTTAATAAAGGTTATCGACCGTGTTTTATACAAAATTTTATGCATTTTTAACACAAAAATCTTAAAAATTCTTCGAATTTCTGTAAAAATATATTTTGGTCTGTTTCACATACTACCTGCCTTTGTCGCTTATAAATATTTCAATCGTATTTCAGGAAAGCGATTGAACATTCCTAAATAAAAAATAAATTTTAAAAAACCAGTGTAACGGTTTCCCAATTTTAAAACATAAATTGCACAGATCACTGAATTTAGACAAACTTTTTTGGTAATCGCTTTGGATTTCTCCGGTACAAATTCTAATATTTGGTTAATAGTTTTCAATAATGTTTATATTTCTATTTCATAACAAAATGTTGATTTGGAACAGAATTTTTAGACATAAAAATCCATAACTGTAATCTAAGAGTGTCGTCGGATAATGTTCGTCAGCATTCGCCAATATTTAACAGTAAAACCTACAGTATCAAAGTATCTTTTCATGTAAATTGTTGAATTTTGTTTACGGAGGTCACATTTTAATAATAATGAAATGCTTTAAAGGATTCTTTAAAGCACTTGTGCTAAAAAAACGACTTTGAAAGAGCAATTTTGAGTGTCATAATATCAATTTTAAGTAACAAAAATGCATAAAATATATATTTAACATTTCTTGAACAGAATATTTTCAAAAATAGTTTTTTTTTCAATTCCGTATGTGATGTACTGCATACCCTATTTATCAATCTCAGTACATGAAATTCAAGTTCACAAAAGGGGTGTAAACAATTTTTATTGTTTGGAAAGACCAACATTTCACATATTTTTCAATTTCATTTATTCATTATTTATTGCTGTCACTAATTTTAAGCACAAATTTATCTCATAATCCAAAACACTTTGAAGAATCGTATTTTGGGACAGAAGTCGGTAATTTATTTGTGAAATGTTTTTCACTGAACAAATATTATTTGGGCTTACTGCATTTAATTTTGATATTTTTACTGTCAAAAACGTAAGAAAAGTCCATAGAAAATGCCTTTGAATTTCTATTTCAAGATAAATTTTCAAGTACAGTAGCCTTGAATTAAGAATTGACGTGTCATTACAAAAAAAATAATTGCAATTTGCGAAATAGTGGTTGAATTACAAAAATGGCTTTATGTTTGTCATGTGAGAACTGATTTTTCATTATTCGTAAAATTTGTTTTTATTTTCAAAATAATTTAAAAATTAGGTCTTTTAAATTGTAGATTTTTTATAAATTGTATAAAAATGGAACGATATTGCTTAAAGTACTCATAACCTAAAGAATCGTTTATTTTTTCTATAATAGTTATTTATACAACAAGGTCGATAAGTCGATAAGATAGGGCATTATTAATCACAAGGGTTGTTTTACACCACGAGTGTCTTAAAGAAAGCCCGAGTGTTTAATAATGGTTATCGACCGTGTTTTATACAAAATTTTATGCATTTTTAAATAAATTAACACAAAAATTAAAAAAAAACATTCGTTGTCCTAAAAATTAAATTTAAACTTTTTGTCACGCTCACATTGTTTTCATTTCCTTTTCTAATTCTAAGAGAAAATGTAGAAAGCAATATCTTGCATCTCTTTCTTTCACATAGGAAATATCCGTTAATGGATTGTTTTAAATTTAAAAGGACCAAAAACAGTTCTTTTATTATTAATATAAATTACACCATCCGGAAAACAGTCAAAAACACACACATACATCCCCAAATACAGATAAACCCTACATAACAAAACTGATGTAAATATAAATTTAATGGATTTCTTTTACGGAGGTCACACTTTAATAATAAAGAAAAATCACACGTGCTTTAAAGAATTCTTTAAAGCACTTTGCATTTTGACAGAACAAATTTGAGTATCATAATATCAATTTTAAGCTACAAAAATGCACAAAAACATATGAAGTCAAATTTGAAAGTAAATTATGGGCAGAAGTGTACCTTGCAAATATTACTTTTTTAAAAATTATTTTTTAAATCAATTTTAACTTGTCATATATTTTTAGAAATAAAACATTTAGAATTTATTTATAAAGATCTCATTATAATGAAATTTAAATTTATATTTTAGACAAAGTGATTGCCCTGTATCCGTACAAAGCGCAAAATGATGATGAGTTGTCGTTTGATAAGGATGACATCATCAGTGTGGTGGGGCGAGACGAGCCGGAATGGTGGCGAGGCGAACTGAACGGACTGACGGGGTTGTTCCCAAGCAATTATGTGGGGAAGTTTGTGACGTCAGGTAATTATTTTTAACATTTTAATGAAGAGGAAGATGGAATTAAATTGAAAATTTGTTTCAGGAAATGTTTAAGCGAAGAACGGACTGGTGTTGCAACAATAAATCCTTTCCAGTTCCTCTTTCTTGGCAGTTTCTATCTCTAACCTTCTCTTTCTCTCTCTCTATCCGTACTCTTCTAAAAAGCAAATATATCCCACTTTATTATATCGGAAGTTTGAATTTGATGCAAGATGAAAAAATGAAGAAGAAAAAGTATAAAAAGAGGCATGTGTTGTTCGAATCAAGACAAGAAATTTATTAGTACTATTCAAGCCTGAGATAATATCATTAAATTATGATTAGTTGTTGTTGATGTGTTGGTAAAAAAAAACAAAATGAATAAGATGGAAAAAAGAATGAGTAGGAGGAAGAACGCTTATTTATTGATTTGTGATGATTCAAAGTGATGATGATGATCCTGTCTCCTCCACACACAGTCGATAAAAAACAGCAGCAGAAACTAAATTAAAATTAGACTATTTATGCGACGATAAAATCTATGATATATTGTATGCCGTGTAGAATATTAATCCTAAGTAATAAATATATATATATAAATTATTATTATTATTATATATGTTGTTCGATATTATTATATAATACTAAATGAAAATATATTATAATAAAATAAAAAAATAAAACAATGCATATAGATAAAAATGGAAGAACAAGAAAAAAAAACTGAAGAAATTCAATCAATAATGACAACAATTGCCATAATATCTAAACGAAATTTATATTTACATAAATTTGTTATAAATACAGCGCAGAGGAGGAAGGAAGGAACTGAAATCCACCTAATGATTCCGTTTCGTTCTAACTGAAATATACTTTTTGCACGGTCGTTTTGAAACATAAGTTTCTCGTTTCGAAACATAAGTTTTTCGTTTCGTAAAATAAGATTTTCGTTTCGAAATATAATATTTTCATTTCGAAACATAAGATTTTCGTTTTGAAACGTATTATTTTCGTTTCGAAACTTAAGATTTTCCTTATCCATTTGAGTTTTGTAATGTTTCACTTTTTTCGCACCGAGTGCAAATATTAATTTCTTTTCACTTGATCGAAAATGTCAAATCTTTTACTAAATTCGTTTCGAAACAAAATATTTTCGTTTCGAAACAAAATATTTTCGTTTCGAAACAAAAGTTTTTCGTTTCGAAACATGAGTTTTTCGTTTAGAAACAATATTTTCGTTTCTAAACTTAAGATTTTCGTTTCGAACCCATAAACTTTTCGTTATCCATTTGAGTTTCATAATGCTTCACTTTTTCGCACCGAGTGCAAATATTAAATTTTTATTTCACTAGGTCGAAAATGTCATAAATCTTCGAATAAATTTGTTTCAAAGTCAAAATTTCGTGGCCATCTTGAAAAGAAATTGTTGATTTTAAATCTAGGCTCTTAAAACGGTTAAAAATCGTTCAAATAGAGAAATGTAACGGTCAAATTTGTTAAAATTAGTTTTATGTGAATTTCTGAGGAAAGTGCTAGAAAAATTGTGTCCTGCTCGGGTGTAAAATCCGTTTTTACACCCTTGTAGCACAAATAACTTTTTTTTCAATTTATGTACGTTAACATGGTTTTTATTAACATGTGTTTGATCCCCAGAACTATCGTGCCATTTTTCATTTCTATTTCGGATTTTGATTTGGAATCGTCTGTTGTTAATTGTAAAAGTTCATTAAAAGAAGTCCTTAGCTCCATCTAGTGGGAGTTTGATTTCTGAATTTTAACAAAATTTTAAAGATTGGATTTCCATTAGAGACATTCAACTACAATCTTCAATTGGATTTGTTTGTCTGGCAGATTTCAGAGCTTGGAGATGACACACGTTTTCTGTTTCATCCATAAACCAGGACTTTCATTTAGTACTTTTTGTTATGAATACCCCATGGATACAGAGAAAAATGAATGAGAATAGTATGGTAAAGCAGTTGTGTTTGTCTAATCTCGGTGATGAAAAGTGTCTAAATTTGTCCAATGCAATTTGTTGGTACATATTGTTAATCACAAGACTAGAAATCACCGTTCATTACGATTAGTTGTCAATAATTGAAAAATATTGACAGTTAATTTGAATGGGTGCTTTGAATAACAACTAATGAATTACAATCAATAATTGCTTAGACCATGTTCCTTTAAATGAAATGAAGAACCAACAAGATAGAACGTGGTAAAATGACATAAAGGTAGTACATTATCGAACAAGAAAGGGGACTTGTGACTCGTGACACAACAGTTTTCTTTTATTATAAAAATCAGTTTAAATAGTTGAAATAATTATTTTTGCATAGTTGCGATGGAGATTATAAAAAAATGTTATTTAGAAATATAATTGATTGTAATCGTAAAACCATGGATTGACGTTAAATTAAGATAATTCATCTTATGTGCTTATCTACTTGGTTTTGTTTACATATTTTTTTTTATTCATTTTATTCACGAATTCAAATGGAATTTTTACTTACAAATAATATCATTCGAGTATGAGTGTTTCATATTTCAACTTTAATGAAACGTAAAGTGAAACATGACAATGAAACGGAAATACAATTTCCCCTTCGGAAGGGGAAAGTTATGTGGATTTCAGTCGTTGCTTCCGAGGAAGAACTCGTCTCTTGTGGATTGAACTCTGGACCTCTCCCCTGAAAAATACAATAAAGAAGATGATGATGATGGATTGTATAATGTCCCAATACCAAAGTAATGATTGAAATATTATCCATATTTATAATGATTATAGATCATCTGTTTATTCCGTTACCAATAGCCCAGTCTCTAAGCATCGTTAATCGTGTCTTTGTAGCGCTTTTCAACTGTTTTTTCTCTCAACGAATTTCAATTTGATCGATCATATGAATTGTTAAACTCTTAAACACATACTCACATTCCACACGATAAATTTGAATGCGAATTCGTTCTGTTCAGCCCCTTCATCGCTTTATAATCCCTTATCAGTTTAGAAGAAACAGTAGCGACAAATTATATACCATAGACAAACGACTCTCAAGTATAACACACACAATATTTTAAATATCAATTACTTCAGTAATAGAGTAAACGATAAGAACATTATTTATAAAATGATGACTATGATGGCAAAAATAAAATCCTATTTAAAATATAACCTGTGTTTCTTTTTTTTAAAATAAATATAATAAAATAGCAACCGAGGGCCAAATTCTTCATCTTTCTTAAATCAAGTAATTGAAATCATAAATAGTCTTTTTTACGACCCAGCTTTAAAAACAAATACCAGATCCCTGGATCAAATGATGCTCCTCTGTTCAATAACATCATGATCAAATGATGCTCAAATACAAATAGCCGTGCAACCATTACTCTATGGCTCACTTTCATCCGTAATCTTGACGATAAAACATCTGGTCGCTGTGCATTCCGATTGTGATCTCAATCTGTTAAAATCTCTGTACAATAAAGTATTCAATTTTGATACCAAGTGTTCAGTTGTCAAAAGTCTCTTATCAATTTCAGTGCTCTGTCTTTCAAGCAATATTTTGAATTACCTTTGTTTTGAAAGTTACCACGCAAAACTCTCCTATTTCTGTGGATTTGATTCGTCATACAGTTAGTGACCAAGTTCGCAGATGATTGGCATAATCGGTAGGTTAAAATATTAAATTTTCACCATTTTGTCTCTCAACATCATTTTTTGGTCAGTTGGACAGAAAATTTTCCACTATTTGATAACAACCCTTATTATTCGCTAAACACAATTGCTTTTAAGGAAAACAGGTCGGGGGAGATGGGAAAGTCCTGTCTTTTTTTGTATGGACCGACTATCGTTTATGAAAAAAAGTATGAAATTTACATAGGACGGAAGCCTGGTCGATGAGCTCCAAATATTTTTCGTTTACAGTCTTTTATATTTAAATCTGTAAATTCAAACAATTATAACTTTATTTATTATTTTGTTATATTAAAATATGTTACTTGTACTTTTTTGTATTTGATTGAGAGGATTTTCTTAATTTTTTTTTGTGAATTGATGGTAAGCTAAACAAAAAATCGAGAACGGCTTGACCGATTTGGGTAATTTTAGTTTATAGTTATCTGGGTAGGTTGAAAGGTAAGTAAATGTATTTTTTGTCCTTTCTCGACTTGAGGTTCGTATTTCACTTACGTTTCCTCGTTAAAAAACGACTCATGCTACATGCTTGTACATATACCAATTATAATGCTACTGAAATGGAAACGTTAAAACAGTCTTATTTCTGAATTTATTATGAGGTTGATAAGGAATTTAATAAATGATTATTGAGATAAATGTATTCAGAATAATAACTGATAAAGATTGATTACAAGCATTTTCCCCATTTAATAATATTGAATGAGTAACCACAATTTTTATCTATCAATCATATCAATATATTATTGTTTTGAAATAAAAACCCTAAAATTTAAGTATTAGTTTGTTCTATTAAATTATTGAAATTTCTGTTAAAAAGTCCATTTTTAATCATTTTCTTAAATTTTAAATTTAAATCTATTATATAATATAACTCAAACTAATTGGATCATTTGATTTCATAAATTTATAAAATAGTTATTTTCGTTTCAAGACGGTTAAAGTTTCGGTTTTCAAGAAGGAAGGCTGTTTCCGCTAGGAGACGTAGTAGATGATGCTTCCTTCGAGAAAACTGAAGTAAACGTCGAGAAACGAATGCAATTTTTTCCAATTTTTATTTGTAAAATAGCACAAAAACTAATTAAATATTTATATGGGAAACAAAACTTTGATAAACTGGGAGCGTTTTGTAGTTTTAAAAAATTAGAAACATAACATTTAATGAAACATTTTGATGTTTCATTCTTCAGACTAGAATAAGAAGAAGTCGAATGATAAGATGTATTTGTCAATGGAGTAGTATCTTTTCATTTCTATAGTACATTTTTCATGCCTGTATCCATTAAGTTTTTCTAGCCGTTATGATTATTATGTTTCATTTAGAAAAGTTTCACTTTTTATTGAAGCATAAATAAATGAAAATCAGTAATTTTTATATCAAAATTGGGAAAAGAAACATTCCTCTGTAATACTTTGTATTTGATTTTATTAATCAGACGAATTTTCTCTCTATACAATAGAATTCTATACAAATTGTGGGGAAATAAAATAGGGTAAACGGAATAAAATAATAAGTCTTAACAAGGATCATCATTATCTTAACAGTACAACAAGAAATACATATGGTTGGTGGTGGTTTGATCATAAGATCTGGCACTTGCGCTTGCTGATTATGGTCCGTTTCTCTGCTGCCCGGACCGCCTCGTAAAACACCTCGTCCAGGTTGTTTTTCGTCTTGGCGGAGCACTCCACCAGCGAGAACGCCCTGATCTTCGCCTTCATCTTCTTCCCTTCCGCCGTTGTCACGAACTTTATCGAATCTGGCACTCTTAAGTCACTTTTTGTACCTGTTTAATGGAATTTTCGATGAATCATTTTTACTCTATTATAGTTTCCGGAAACAAAGAACAAATGTAATAAACGGTGACTCAGACTCACCTACTAGCACAATTGGCACATCGGGGGAGAAATGTCTAATCTCTGGACACCACTTGGATAGAATGTTCTCAAACGAGTTGCGACTGTCTATTGAGTAACATAACAGGAAACATTCCGTCTGAAAATATATTTTTAATATTATAAATATAAATAAAAACAAATTCAATGTTATTATTTTTAATTAGAAAATAAAGCCATAAAATATTTTCAAAATGACAATATTATTTATATTAATTTGATTAATCAATTGATCAATCACAAGGTTAAAATATAACTAATTTTTGGGTTAGTACCAGTGCTCTGCAACGAACCTGTTTTTTTCCTATTATGAGTACTCGGCTATAAAACTCGAAGAGAGTCAAAGTATCATAAAAACTCACGATCTTAGGTTATAAAATATGATTTTGTTTGAGCAGGATAAGAATATGGAAAGACAGACAAAGAACGAAATCGGCCACTTGTTAAGAGTTTTAGACCAAGAAAAGAGTGAAATATTATAATTTTTTACCTTTCCTTTTTAAGGGTAAATACGGTTAAACGAAACACACCAGGATCGTGGGTCTGACCCAAATCAATTTTACTATTTTTTGTCGGCTCACTCTACTCTTTCCTTATTTTAAACGATATCGTTCGATTTGAGTGCTTGTTGCAGAGCACTGGTTGTTACAAATTCAATAAAAGCACTTATTCTACTTTTGAAATCTAAAGAATCACTGCTTTATTTAAGCATTTGTGTCTTACATATTTATTAAAATAATAAGACATATAACTCTTAAAAGGTTTAATCTTAAAAATAATAAATAAAAATAATTAATTTAATATTGAAATAAACCCCAATGTTCATTTTCTTTTCTTCTTTTCTTATGCTCATCAATTAGAACTTATTAAGAGATCGACCTCAAAAACACCAAATAATGACCTAAATCTGGATTGTGTTAACAAGTGGATGGAAGTTGGGGACAAACAGAAGTAGGTAGAATAATCGATGTCATAGGACCTAGTTCGATTATTGATAATCTTCTTGACTCAATGTGAGCTATAGGCTCCCGAAAGTGGTTTCAATGCTCAACCCAATATACCATAAATACTGAAATTATTTTTTGAGCGTCAATCGATATTTACAAAAAAATATATTTGTATCTATGTTAGTTTTGAAAGAGACAATAATTTGCTTTTGTATTTTCATATAAAGAACAAAAGTGTCTTAATAGTTATTCATACAACAAGGTCGTTAAGATAAATCATTATTAAACACAAGGGTTGTTTCAAGCCATGATCGTAGCGAGTGCCTTAAAGAAGGCCCGAGTGTTTAATAATGCACATGTGCTTTAAAGAATTCTATAAAGTACTTTTGCTATAATAACGACTTTGACAGAACAATTTGAGTGTCATAATATCAATTTTAAGGTACAAAAATGCATAAATTATATTATAGCCATTAAACGTTGTTTAATTATTATAAAAAAATCAATGTACTATTTAACTATATTACAGCACAATATATATTTCTCTTCAAAACGGTACATACAATTTTTTAAAAAAAAATTGCCATTTTAGTAGCCAACGCTTTCTCTATAAATTCGTCCATAAATACCCACTGTTTAGTTAAACATTATTCAAAACCCACAGATAAGTACTATCAAGTAAATTTTACAAGTACAGTGCATCTTTCATCTTGATATAGAAAAAAATGCACTGTGCACTATTCAATTGTAGGTGTTTAGTATTGCATCGTGTTCTTATTCCTTACAACATATTTTGTGAATAGCAAATAAAGCTGCGAATTGAATAAAATTTCGTAAAAAAAACTGGTTGGGAAAACACATAATTATACCCTCGTATCTTTTAGAAAACTCATTTTGTTCTTTTTGTGTTGTTGTGAATGGCGGTATGTATGGTGTTTTGTGCAAAACTGATGTGACTACCCTTCGACTTTCTGTGTTATTGATATTATTTATCAAGGAAGGATTATCATAGTTTGATAATTAAATACCAATTGATTAAATAGTACAATTATGCCGAAAAACAGTCAATAAAACCGCGTTATCATTTTTCTCTTGATACTGTATCAGATGCAAACAATAAATTGAATACAATAAAGATACAATAAATTCATTATGTGGATGATTTTGTTTAAACAGAATGCGAATTTCAGCGAAATTTATAATCACGCGGCGAATGTATGGAACTCATTCTTGAAATAATCTCTTGGTATTTCAATATTTTAAAAACTGTAATAAGAAATTAATTAGTTGTTAAATATTTTTAATTGATAATATATAACTAATATATTATCATATAATTTTAACCTGAGGAAGTATTTAATAAGAGAATTAACTTAATAATAATAATGTTTGATTTTGATAATGAAACGCTTGTTTATTTTACGCTTTGGAATGCAAATTAGCTTTTCACGCATTGATATCAGTTATTGTTAATACATAATTCATATTTATATATAAAAATGATATTTTTAAACAACTATCAGTATTTAGTCAATATTTTCTTGGTTTAAAATTTAAAAGAATTAGTGGAATTATGTTCAAAATGGCATAGAGTTTTGTTTTTGGATCATAATTCTTTATGGGTAACTCATAACAATGCCATATTGTACAGTAATCTTGTTCGACTATCTATTTATTAAAATTAATAACCAATTGTTGCAACAAAAAAACCAACAGAACAAAAATTTAACAACTTTAAACAGAAATAAAAAATTGGATGTAAATTTTCAATATGCGGGAAATGCACGGATGTTCGTTCGTATTTCTAAATAATAATGACAAGGTAACAAGGGATTTGTTTAATCTATATAATAATTTCAAGAAAAGGCTATCGGCTTAGAGAGAAAATACCCTCTCAACATTTATACTTGGTCTAGGTAGCTCGAAAGCAGATGACAACCCAAACAAACAATAATCCCATCCTCTAAAGCGGCCAGACCTATACTGCCCTAGTGCGGTGCTGAATAGTGGGTTTAATAAGCACTTTTCTACCCCATCATATTCCTCATGTAATTTTCTTTCCAAAACCTAATGTCAACAATTTACCAACCTTCTCCGGGTCTAGATCATGAAGAAAAATCTGTATAGTCAATATGGGTCGGGGTGACGCAGTTGTTAAAGCGTTGCACAGAATTCAACTCGAGCGGGCACTTTTGAAACTACTCTTAAATCGTCGCTATTATTTTAAATACTTGTAATGAAAGATGACTGATTTAATAGTTATTTATAAAACAAGGTCTATAATTCATTATTAAACACAAGGGTTTGCCGTAAAGAAGGCCCGACTGTTTAATAATGCTTTATACAAAATTTTATGCATTTTGAAATAAATTAACACAAAAATTAAAAAAGAACATTCGTTTTCTTAAAATCAATCTTAAAATTTCAATAGAAATCATTTAAATATTTTTCTAAATATATTCATTCTTATTTGTGTTGTAATTCATAAAACTTAGAATATTTTTAGACAAATTTTATAGATCCAGTCTACCTATTATGATAATAGTTATAGTTATTTATACAACAATCGATAAGATAATGCTTATCTACCGTGTTTTATACAAGGTTTAATCCATTTTTAAATAAATTAACTTAAAAATCTTAGAAACTTTTCGCATTTCTGTAAAAATATACTTTGCTCTGTTCCGCAAACTATACCTATACACCTATCACTTTGTTGCTCAATGCGTAATGCGGGAAAAGGATAGAACATTCCTAAATTAACAATAAATTCAAATAAACCAGTGTAACGGTTTTGAAATTTTGTTAAACTTGAATTTTTGCACCGATCAATAAATTAAGAGAAACTTTTCTGATAATGGCTTTTGATTTTTTCGACACAAATTCTAATATTCGAATAAATAGTTTTCAATGCTGTTTTTGTTTCTATTTCATAACAAAATGTCGATTTGAAACCAAATTTTTAAATATAAAAAACCATAACTGTAATCTGAGAGTGTCGGATAATGTTCGTCAAAATTTGTTTATATTTAACAGTGAAACTTCCAATATCTAAGTGACTATTCATATAAATTGATGAATTTTGTTGACAGAGGTAACACTTCAATAATAATAAAAAAGCACTAGTGCTTTTTTCTTTGAAATACTTGTGTCATAATAACGACTTTGACAGAGCAAATTTAAATTTAATAATATTAATTTAAAGCTACAATAATGTATAAAACATTTTATGCATTTTTGTAGCTTAAAATTGATATTATAACACTCAAATTTGTTCTGTCAAAGTCGTTATTATAGCAAAAGTGCTTTAAAGAATTCTTTAAAGCCCACGAGCTTTTTCTTTATTATTAATGTGTAACCTCCGTCTTTCGTTCTTTTCAATTTAAAACAATGCATTAACGGATAATATTTCCCATGTGAAAGAAAGAGAAGCAATATATTGCTTTCTACATTTTCTCTTAGAATTAGAAAACGGAAATGAAAACAATATTAGCGAGACAAAAAATTTAAATTTAATTTTTAGGACAACGAATTTTTTAATTTTTATGTTAATTTATTTAAAAATGCATAAAAATTTGTATAAAACACGATCGATAAGCATTATTAAACACTGAAGCCTTCTTTAAGGCACTCGCTACGCTCGTGGCTTAAACCAACCCTTGCCCTATCTTATCGACCTTGTTGTATAAATAACTATTAAATTTCTTACTCCAACGCCCTGGGCGGCAAAACCGCTACGCCACTAATTACATCCCCAAACAAAATGTATTAATGTGTTAATAAGCGATATTAATTAGGCTTAAAATTTAAGAGGATTCTGATTTACTGCACCTTTCATAGCCCTATTTCCAAAAAGTATGTCGTCAAACCCATCCCATACCCTATCTAATTAAATATCGCTTTGGAAGTAAAATAATTTTAAAAACTGTCCTATCTTTCAATTTTGCAATATTTATCGGGAACTCTATTTCAATTTTACAAACGACTTTGTAAAGCAAAAAGATAAATAAAAGCATAGAAATAAAATTGATAATATAGTATTTTTAGCAAGTAACTGTTATCATTTGATAGACTCGTACTATGGAGAATTTCACTGGAAAAGAGATAAAAATGATTCCGAAAAGTATCACTTGTTAAGATTAACGTTATTACGGTTTTACAATAAGAGTTGACTTGATCCATAAATACTGAAATCTATGACTCATTCAAACTTATTAAATAGTACTAAATAGTGTTCTTTAAGGAAAAATTGACGCATTAGTCATAATTAAATTCCTAATCTATCAAATTACAATCCGATCAAGGGTGATCGCGATCACTCTACTTTAAAGGCTATTAAAAGATCAGGTTTTAGTTTTTGAATCACTCACATTTGGGTAACTGAGAGGTCGCAATCTTTCATAGTCTTCTTGGCCCGCCTAAAACATCGAAATATAAATTAAAAATTAAAAAAAAACAAAAATTGAAGATCACTTACGGTGTCCCAGAGTGTGATATTGTAATCTTTGCCATCTACTGTCATATTGCAGGCATGGTTGTCGAACACGGTCGGCACATAGTCTTTGGGAAAGTAGTTCTGGGTGTAGGTGATCAGGAGGCACGTTTTACCCACCATTCCGTCGCCAACTGTGGTGATCTTTAAGGGCCTTAAATTCGATGCCATTTTCCGGTCTTTAACAATTGTTCAATTGCTGCAAGAGTTCTTGTTTACGCCAACTGCGATCGGCCGCTGTGATGAAGGAAAAGAAGAAGAGATTGAGTGGAGGAGGAGGAAAAAAACAAAAGAACATATGTATCCGAATGTGCTGATTGTTGTTGAAAGGCGATCAGAAGGAGGTATGGATTTTTTTCATGTGTTCTTTCGAAGTGAAGCGGAAATGGGATTGCAATTGTTGGAAGAGAGATTAGAAGCAGGAGAAAAAACACACACAAGTGGTGATCGATCTACAATCTTTCACAGATTGCTTGACAAGTGTTCTTTTTTTTATTTATAATCAATTCACACTTTTCTTTATTATTACTTTATATAAAAAAAAACCCACTAACAAACTTTGTTTACACATAATTATTTGGATGTGTTAGAATTGACGCCAAAAGGCGTGGCGGAATGATCAATTCATGTTTCGTTGTTAAAAGAAAGATCACCAAATTGTATGGCCAGTAATGAATAATAATTGCATTTGAATATTGATTAGCACTCTTCCAAAAGAAGACACTTATAGGAAGGAAGAATAAGAAAAAACAAAATAATTCTCAAATCGGAAAAGATCACCAACTAACTCTGATTAGAATCTAATTGAATTTAGAGCCACGAAACACGGTTTCTTGATTACGGCACCCTGTTAGATCACAATTCCATCAATAATTGCGGTTATCAACCCAATACTTTAGCCTTTTTCACTCACATTGTGTGCTTCTTAATCAATTTTGTGTTTTTATCACCAACTTTCGCGTTTTATTTAAGAATTCAAAATGATAAAGCGTGTAATTTTCTCATTTTCTTCCAGTTCCACCCACCGAAAGCAACGATCAACCCGAGAGACTTTGACTAGAATCCGTTTAATTGGTGCACTCGCGCGCTAACCCTTAATTAATTACGGCTCACTTTAATTGATTTCAATTTAATTCAATTTCTTCCTTCTCTTCTTCTTCTCGAGGAGAAGATACGACGATCACTCACACAAACTAAACATTTCTTTCTATTGCGATCAAGTCAACGGGTGAAATTGTCGGAGATCACCATTGGATTTTCGAAATTGCAATGGCAAAAGGTTTCCCGACTACTTAGCAAAGATTTCGCGAAATTTTCTCCACTTGACACACTGATAAAATTGATAAAAAGCGAAAATTTTGATCGACACTTCCCAGCGGCTAATCTTTTACGTCAACTGGTGAGCGTTAGACTAACACTTTGTATGGAATTCAAGTGACAATGTTACATTCAGTTGATATTTTTTTCTTTCTAAGTATTTTGAGAGATATTTTCAATATTATTCATTATATGAATTGCGATTATTCTTAAATAAATTTATTTTTGTTTTATTAAAGTTATGTTTAGGACATCCTCTGAAAATTCTCTTTTTTGATTCTATCCTACATATTTTTACAAAATATAATATTTTTAAATTATAAGAGAATTATTAATCGCAGATACTGTTATAAAATATTGATTTTCTTATTTTATAATTATTATGATACAAATCTCTCAAAATATTAAATTTTACCACTGGGTTATTTTGAGAGATAAACAGAATAATCACGCAATAAGCAAAAGTATGATTGTATTTCAATGTTTAACTAATTTTATTGAAATTATTTCTGTGTTAAATGGAATAATGCAATAATATTGCAATGAATTGATTGATTTTTTGTATAGATAATATTAAATTTTTTAAATGTTAATGAATTAATTTTGAATTAATTTTAAGGAAATTTAAAGCAAAATTGGTGTTTCAATTAATGGATAAAATGACTGAAATTAAATTGATAGTGATGTATATGGAAATATTTTTGACTTATATTGAAAATTGTTCAATATTTATGACACATTTCATATAGACAATCGATACCGGCTCTTTCAAATTTGAACAGCACTAGAAGCGTTGGATTTATGTTTCATTAATTTTTTCAAATCTGAATTGTTAGTTTTTATCCATAATAACATATTTTCTAAAAATATTTATCCAAAAATCCAAAAAAGTGTATTTTTTTATTTTATCAAATTTTTATTCCTCGTTTTTCATGCTTAATATGATTATTTATCTTTCTTTAATTCTTTATATTATGCAACAAGTTTTGTTTAGTTTATCTGTCTCTGTGTCCTAGTGGTTAGTACCCTGGACATCCTCCTCGAGGTCGTGGGATCAAATCCCGGGCGGATATTTTTCTAGCGCGAAAAAGTTTCCATTTGTGTGTAATATCAACAACATTACGAAATAATATTCATAGCGAATTATAAATTAGTGATGGTGCAAACAAATAAATGAAATGGGCGGATTGACTGGATCCGTTTACAACCGGTCTTAGGTGCTATTAACTGACTACTAATACACTGAAAAAACAAACAGTCGTGTACAGTCTAACACCCGTTGGTTGAGGTTGAGACTACCCCTAGTTCCGTCGTGAATGTCGTGGGAATGATTATTATTATTATTAACAAGTTTTGGTACGACTTATTGTTTTCAACTTTAGGTAATTAATAAATTTTGAAGAAATAAATTAATTATGAAGAATTTTATTAAAAAATTACAATTTAATCAATAGAAGTTTAAACTGACTGTATATTATAACGGTGGAGGTTAAATATTAATTAGTAAATAATGAACACGGAGCATTAAACACGAGTAAATATTTAGAAACCGAATGAAATGAGTTTTTAAAAGATTTAAAAAAATATAGATCCCTTTCAGTTCCTGTAAGAAACGTGGAGAGTCTCAACCTGAACCAACGGATTTAGACTTTTCATGACTGTTTGTTTTCAGTGTATTATAAGTCAATTCATAGAACCTGGACCGGATGGAAATGAATCCAGTAAATCCGTCCATTTTATTTATATTTTAGCGTCATTCCCTTATAATTCGCTAAGAATATTATTTGGTAATGCTATTGATATACACACAGATAGAAAACTTTTTCGCGTTAGAAAAATATCAATATGTCAATATTAAACCTGCGCCACCTAGAAGCACAACATA
>JXOV01003060.1:0-11191 GCA_001014945.1 Clogmia albipunctata
AGCTCTCCCTGTCTAACAGCAATTCTGACCCGAACTAACTTATTGATATCCTAATAGTATTTTTCTTAAATAATTTGGGGAGCGTTTGGATAGGAGAGGATATAAGCGTTATATGACCCGCCATTCGGCACCGCACACGAGGGCAGTATAGGTCTATCCACTTTATAGGAGAGGTTCAATATTAGTAATACGTGAGGTAAATATGAATAAATAGTTATTCGTGGATTATAATGTAAACAGTCAATGTTCTTTTTTTATATAAGGTAAATCGCCTAAATTTTACCGTTCTAATGTAACCAGAACGATATGTTTTAATTGAACCAAATTTGAAGAATCTTCCTTTTAGTCCAAAATTTATTTTAAGAAGCTAATAAATGAGATTATTGACCAAATTTACATTATCTTCATGTAACAACAAATGTAGAATAGAAACAAACATAGTTAACTTATTATTATTACAGGATCCACGGTAACCTAAAGGGAAAATGGTCATCACTCATACGTGGGTGGATTGAAAAGTTTCCGTAATGAGCAAGAAAACACACGTATTGATGATATTTTTGCTTTTATTTCTCAACAGAGTCCCATATATTTAATTAGAAGTTTTTCAAAATAAAATAATCCTTACTCCATCTAGTGGGAAATTGATTTTAATTTTTTTAATTCCATTGTGATCTGAAATGAATTTAGCAAGCTGCAAATTTGATACACATTGATTGTAATCTTTTTAATGAAAGATTTTCAATTATGAAAAAACACTTACTTGATTTAAACCATTTAAAAAATCACTGGAATGTGATGTAATTTATCATCTAAGTATAATTTCTTTTAACCATTTATTTTATCAGTAATGAAATAATAATTTTGTGCAATGAGTTAAAGTAATTCGCGAAAAAGTTTGTTTTTGACAGTTTTCACGATGAGAGTTTTTAGATCGTAAATAACTTGGTTTGTTACATTTTGCGACCACAATTGAGATGCTTTTAATAATTTATGGTTGGAATCCATTGAACCATGGGGTAATAAACTATGTCTAAGTAACTTTTAATCGATTCGAGAATAAAACCGCAATTATCTTGTATAAGAAATGTTCTACAAGTATTTATATATTAAAGTTGTATGACGCAATTTCAATTATTAAATTATCAATCACTTGTTCGTTTTGAAATTAACCCCTAATTACAATATAACCAAATTAATTTTAATGATATTATTTTGGTGTTGATTGATGGCGCTGTTCTGGTAATGACACAAATACATATATATTTATGACAAATTTTATTTAAATGAAAAGTTGGATTAAACGATTTAAATACGAGATAATTTTAATCTTATATATTCCCCTTTCAAATTATCTCTTCTGGATATGTGCTTATTTATTCAAAATTGAAATTAAAAGGTCACTAACTAAAACGAAGTAAACATTATTAAATGATAAAAATTTGGAAAATCAATCGATCGTCGGGATGGTCACTTGAACAGAGGAGAATTATCGTCCGAACGACTGCATCGTTTTGGAAGGATTATCGTACCGCTTTTTCAGAAGAAAATTGTTAAACTGATAACGTTGGGACTGAAGAATAAGCTCTAATAGAGCTAAGCCCTGTAGAAAGACAACGTAAAATAATAATAATATTAAAATTATATTTGTACACAAAACCAATACTAATGCAAGATGGCGAACGTCTCAATTTGGTAATTTCCAGACACAATACATTTAAAGCAGTTAGTTTAAAACAGATTTGAAAACGAAGTTGAAACAAAGCAAACTGTTCTTTTTTGTATGAATCCACGGCAAAATGGCAGTCTTGAGACGGCATTATGTTTGAGTGTGGTCAGGAAGGGTCAGGTTCAAAAGGAAAGGAATTATTCTAATTAATAGTCAGTTCTCAGTTTAAATAGATTAATTTTCGGTTGTTTGCTATGTATTGAGAATTTTGATATTGGTTATTTCCTAGAGAAATCTCGTTTTTATTTGGTAAATGGTTTTGTTGAGTCTACATTCATTTCCTGACAGATTAATCAGTTGACCTGGTTAATTGAAATAATTATGAATAAATGTGAATCTGATCCGTGAATAGCTGGTAAATCTAAATGTCCATATTACTAATATTGAATATATCCCAAAAACTGTACAGACCTATACTGCCCTAGTGTGCGGTGCCGAATGGCGGGTCTATCAAACACTTTTTCTTTCCCATTCTAATAAGTTATTTAGCATTATATTGAGGCACTACATTTATAGCGACAAATTAGGGTTAGCAATTGCGATAGGGAGGGAAAGGGCGAATTACGAGGAGGGTCGTATGACTGTTCAATATACACCCGGTGATACGTTTATGTATGAATAAGGGCTATAATCCCCGAGCGGGTTCTGTTCAACCTACCATACGATAACATAACATAACATAACATAACATAACATAACAACATATTTTTGTGTTAATTTTTATTTTAAAATACATTCGCAAAGAACATGGTGTTTAATAGTATTCAAATAACTTTTATCTGATCAAAATAGTTGTATAAATAACTATACTAGTATAAATTTTATTTCAATTAAATACGGTTTGATTTCATTTTAGTCAAAATCACATAAGCACTAGAATGAGACGTGGGTGGACTACCTGTTGAGAAACCAGCGGCGCCACAAAGTAATCGACGACTTTGATAACAAGACATTTCTCAACAAGTTGGGATGGGTCCAGGTGAAACAATGCGAAGTCGTCAATTTATCGGCCAGAAATGATGATGATGGTGTTTCACAAATGAAATAAACAAAAGCATCGGCTGTAACTTCCCGATTCGAGAACAATAGCTACGGCAGCAAGTTGGAGGATTTAATTACGTGAAATGAGGCGCACAAAAATGCCACAATGAAAAGTTCTTACGAAAAGGGATCCCTTTCAGTCAAGAGTAGCCATTTTGGAATCTGTATTTAACCATCCTTTCCTGTAGTTTGTACAATTATTGACAAAGCCAGAGCTTCGACAAGTAGTGAATTTAGTTACAGACAATGGATCCAAATCAAGTTTATTAATTAAAATCAAAATTACTGTATTGCTCAAATTCATTACTAAATTTCCAATTAAATTATTATTCAAAATAGCGAAATGAGCCATTATTATATAATAATTAAATTTGAATTTGCATAGCTAAATTATTCAGAAACATTTTGTGTTGATAGGTAAGTATTTAAATTTTGGCAAGAAATTAATTGAAACAAAATGATAGATTTTATTAACAATAATGCCCGCAATTGTGATAGGATGAGAGAGCTATGGCGAATTACGTGGAGGGTCGTATCGCTGTCAACCATACACCTAATGACACGTTCTCGTGCATCTGGACAATTATCTTATTTACACTAATCCCCGAGCGTGTTTTTCGCCCACAAACCAATAAGAAATATACGGCTATGAGCTTATTCAAATATTTCGCAAGAAGTATCATACGTAAACACCACTTAGCAAAATTGTACAAAATATTATTTATTGTACTCGTAATAGGAAATATATATAATGTCGGACCAAAAATACTGTTAGGATACTATGTATGGAATTTCTTAATCTAAAAGATACGTTTTGATATAGATTTACAGTGTCCCTAGCTATTTACGATGTATAATACTCCATAATTCAGAAAATAAATTATTAATTTGTGGCTGTTCAATTATGTTGATATCCAGAGATACATATTTTTATTTCATATTTATTTATTTGTCTATTAGGAACTGGAAGCAAAATTGGAGGATTTTATATTACATTTACCATATATTAGATTATCTTACTTAAACCAAGCCTTTTAAAAATAATAGCGATGCGATTATACATGAAGGTTTCACCAATTAAAATTAAAAAATTTCTAGAATTACAAATCTTTCTATATTTGAATATCGAAACGATGTATGAATGATTTGTAGGGAATTTAATGATCTTCAAAATAGTATGGTTTGGCTAAAATATGTCAGGCCGTTTGTTGGCTGCGTAATAGCCTAAAATCCGCTATATCACAAAATATTTCTAGTAACTATGTCTTTATTAGCTGTCTTATTGTGCCTATATTATCATCTACAATGCATAATGAGCGGAGTTTTCGATAGCCATCATTACTTTATTTGAACTCAAAAATTTTTTAAACTATTTTCTCATAATTCGAAATATGAGTATTTAGACTTCCAAAGATAGTTACGGGCTGCCTACTATGAAATAGCGATCCAATTTTTCGCGCTGTATGTATTGAAAAATAGATTATTAACTAGTTCAGTTTAAAAAAATCATCAAAAACTCTATTTTGTTGGGGCATTGGGAGAAAATATGCCCCCTGTCGTAAAAGGATGAAACGATATTTTTGCATGGGAAAATTCGCACGCCTTTTCAAATTGTTTGCAACAAACCTAGACTTTTGTTTTATAGTTCAGTAAGTTGTTGTTAAGACCTTTCTTTGAGTCAAAATAAATTTAGATGAGATTGATACACTCCGAGATATCAACTAAAATTTAATCGAAGACCTCTGTCGTAAAAGGATGAAACGCAGTGTATATACGATTGCAGTGTTGTTGGAAATTCAAGTGCTTGTTAATATTAATTTTTATATTAAACTATTGAAAAAATTTTATATAACTTGAATTCGTTTTACATATATTAAAATTTATAATACCTTCGTGATATAAAATTATTATATTATGTACTTGATTCCTATCTACCCGTATTAAATAAGCCGCCAAAATTGGTCTTAATTTTTATAGCTTTTCAAATCTGTATGTAAAGCGTGGTCTATTGTTATCTCTATAATAAAAAATAACTATTTATTGTAATATCGACCATTGTCCTTGAAGAGAGGCTTTGGCATAAATTAAATAAAGTGTCAATCATAAAGAACAGTCCCGTTTGCGGAAACTATAGAAAATTTAGCAGACAAACAGAAACGCAAAAGTCAAAAGAACGATAAAGCCACTCAAGAGCTTTTAAATGAATTTCCACATTTTGCTCTCTTTATTGCTGCAGATTTCATTTTTCTCAATGACTTGCGACCTTGTTTCCAGAAGAATGAGCTTTCATTGAACAAGTTCAACATCCTTCCATGATTAAGACAAAGCTTAAAGTTCTCTTCATTCTCTGGATGTTCTCTCTCGTTTCTAAGTTCTCGTATTTTGGACTCTACAGCAAACATGAGGCTTTTTGTCAACAAGAGATTTGGCAATGAATTTTTCCAGGAAAACACACCAACACAGCGCTACATCATCTCTGGCTCGTGGCAAATTGGATGAGAGTCATCGGGCGGAGAGGAGTAGAGATTCTCTCCAGGCAATCATTTTTCAGTTTCTGGCTGTGCTCAGTTTCCTGTACCAAACGATGTGAATCGCATCCAAAAAGTAGTTGGTCTCTGTTGAGCCTTTTCTCTTGTCAAAATTTGGTTGTCTTCCATCCATCCAGTTGTTGTGCTCCCCCGTTAAATTAATTAAAAGGTGTGTTCCCTAATTGGAAGTCATTTGTGTGAAACGCCGACTCCTTGGCAAATTGTCAGAAAACATTCGGATTAAATAACGCCCTTTCGATTTTACTGGATTATTGGTGTCCTTGTCAAGAGTGTTGTTCATCCAAAATGGTCGTTACTCGAAGAAATGGATTAGTTTCTTCTTAATTGTGAAGTGTCATTGGCGGGGTATAGTCCTTAGAAGGAGTGAAGCAATCCTCGAGCCAAAAATCAATTGCGAAATTATTCTGTTTCGTCTTAATTGTGAGTGATTCAGATATTATTATTATTATGAATAAAATAAAATGCTTGCGAAAATGGTGAGAAAGAAAATTGGAATTGTGCCACTGGTGTTGAGTGGTGGTGGTGTTCGAGTGTGAGGGATTGTTCGAAAGGAAGTTACTTGAAAAAAAAATTGGATGAAATGTGTTTTAGGTCTGACAGGATGGGAGATTGATTGTGTTTGTATCTCATCATTATCATCCCGCTACTCCTATGTCAGAAAATGAGACCGTGTTTTAACGAACATCCCGGGCAGCTGTGAACTAAGGAATACGGACCGAACCGGAGGTGGTGGAAAACAAGTGGGAGGATTTTCTCTGTGCAAATTTGGCCAAACACCAGAGATGCTTGTACCAGTCTCTGAGTTGTTCTATGCTAAAATGCCGAGGAAAAGTTTGAAGACCTCCACAGTTTGTGCATTCAACCCAATAATACTGCAAAGTTTTCGTCCCGTTATTTAAAGTAAGTTGCGAAAAACTACATTTTCCTCTACAAAATGATTTAAATTTTTCTCGAATTTATATTACGTAATTCTTCGTCGGATAGAATAAGCAAAAGCCAGCAAACATCATAATCATTTTTCTCTTATCTGGCTATAACAAATTTCATAAAACTTAACCCATCGAGTTTTGAGCGAAAGACTTTTATGGGACACTGGAGAGCTTTTCCACTTTTATAAATTTCTCAGTCGCTATTCACCAAATTCCTCCACTCTTGATAGGACCAAGACCGGTCAAATTTAGCCTCTCCTTGTCTACTTATAGGGCTTCTATTCAAACTCCAGCACAAAGGATGCCGTTATATTTACGAATATTTATTGTACGAAAGGCATCACAGCGCGCTTACGAGTAATTTATTTGCGTGTTTGTCATAAATTTGAATGAGAATTTAATTCAATTCATTCAGAAGCGAAGCACTTGAAGGTACGAACGCTAGGAACAGCGAGAAAATGAGACAAACAAGTTATTCGCAATAATATTTTACATACGCACAGAAAAACTTCAACTGACAATGTTTTATGGAGTAAAGCGATGAAAATGTTAATTAGTTGTTACTATAGAAATTAGTATGAACTGTAGATATGTTCAAAATTGTACTTTTATGAAGCCAAAACTAAAAACACTTCCTTCATCCTGTGATGATGCAAACTATTACACATCAACATATGTGGTTGCTTTAAAGCGAAACTTTGAAAGGAAACTTTGAATAATTTTGCACTAAAAGTTTCCAGGAAGATTTAATTAATTTGTACGATTTTCTTACGTTTGGAGTGGTTTTAGACTTCCGCATATTGTATAATTGATGGACTTTAGAACATTATTTTCAACACTCGAAATAACAAGGGGATTTTCAAAGAAGCTTAAATTAAATGAAAAATGGTGTAATAACAAAATGTTATCATCAATTAAGTATTTGAAAATGTTCTTAATTGTTTATTAATTGCAATTATTTTACGAGTGTAGAAGGGTTTACTCATAATTACATATACTACACTTATACAAAGATGCTATTATAAGATCTAAAATATCTTGAACTGAAATCAATATTCTATTCCTGTTCTTTTTACATTACTTTTTTAGTTTTTCGACAGTATAGGAATAGGAATCAAATACGAAAAAATGTCATTATTTTGCTTCTTTTATTGAATATGCGTCTATCATATTTTTACATAATTTTAATGAATAAAGTTGTTATATGGCTCCTTATTTGCAATAAATTTAATATGCTTTAGATTGTTTATTATTTTATCTTGAACGACAACTTTGAAAAATTAGACGTTCTTAGACATATTTTGATATACAGTAGAAACCGCTGATTTGAACCACGGATAATTGGAACAGCCGGCTTAAAGAAATAGAATGCCTAGGGACAATATCATATACAGTGTCTGGTAGCTCTATAAACATACCCACGATTCCTTGATATCTCTGGAACTAGATATCGCAGGAGCTTAAAATTTACAAACAATATTAGTCTTAACAAATTACATATAAAAAATAATTGCAAATACTTTGATATGTTTCGCAAAATTGCAAAAAAAAACCTTATAAATGCACTTGTTTCATTGGTCAGCGCTATAAACGCATCCCCCTTATCTCCAATATGGGTTATTTTTTCAATAATCCAATGATGACGATAGTTAGAATTTCCGAAATATTTTTAGAATACCGACAAAATGGGTCGCTATGTTGTGGTAGGCCGCTAGTAGCTCACTTTGAAAGTCTAAAAACCCTGATTTCGAAAAATGAGAAAATGGTATAAAAAAATTTCGAATTCAGATAAAGTAATGATGACTATCGAAAACTGTCCTTTTTGCGCATCGCTGGATAGTAATACTGAAAAAATAGAACAGCTAATAAAGTCACAATCTCTTATAATATTTTGTGTCATAGCGGATTTTCGGATATTACGCGCCATAGCTAGTAAACCGCTCCACGTATTTAACCCGAAGGATACTATTTTAGAGATCATCGTTCATACGAAACTCGCTCAACCTTGTATAAGTCGAACGGATTTTATGTGACGTCATCAGCCGGGAGAAAAAGTACATGAATCCATCTGGTTGGTGTTTTTATTGGTAAAATGAGACCTAGACAGATGTATATTGTTATCTAGATTCCATCTTGTACCGAATTTAACACAATTTTCTTAAAATTTCAATATTTTTTTACCGAATTGGATGAGAGAATTTTTGCGATTTTTTTCGCATTTTGTTCCAAAATAAGTGATATTCAACTTAAAAGATCCAAAATTTATTGTCTGAGGTAGTTTTTACACGTATTTGTACACTTTAAAAGACTTTTGTTGCAATATTATCGCTAATTTTCTTGCATACAAAATCAAAACAATGAATGATAGCCGGCTGATGACGATTCACTACTAATGCCACAACAGATCCGTACAACCTTATTGTTAATTAGCGTTTATGTCACTAAACTTTGCAAAAACTTTATCATCTACGTCTTTCGAAACATAGACATGGCATTATTAGCCTTAATTCAAATAATTTCTGGAGAAATATTTTCATCCATGTTTACGAATTGGCTTTCAAAACAATGTGCAAATTGGGAGAGAATTTTAAAGCGTCAAAATCTGTTATTTTNTCATACATCTTTTTAACTACTGGTTAAGAATCTTAACCACTATGAATTCTATACAAAATTTATCATATGACACAAGTATTAGGCTTAATCGCGCAAAATAATCATTTTCTTTTGGGTACTAAGGAATCTTAATTAATAGTAGGAAGAATAGTTAAAAAAACACTACTTTCATTGAAAAAGTTTTATAAGCTCATACTGATCTCTTTTCACTCCAAGTTCAAATTGGATTAGCACATTTTCAAATCACATCTTTCGTCTTAAGAAATTGTAACGCAATAACATTTCGTTTCTATTTCGCGCAATTCTTGGCAAAAAATTTCATTAAACGCGATTTTTATTAAAGAGAAAATGTGTTCGATAGAGACAAGTAAACTGTGTCCACACAAGGGTTACAGAGGCGTATTGAAATACCAGTCGCTTTCACTTTTCTGTCCAGGCATTGACTAGTGCCTTTTGCGTTTTATGGCAGTTCATGGATTGAACAAACAACCGAAATTGAAAGGAGGAGCGTAATTGAACGTTAAAATCTAAAATAGCAACGTTAATAATAACTTTATAGGAATCCTAAAAATACCATTAAATTCTAAATAAAATCACCTTTCCATAGACATGCAGTTTGATATATTTATTATTTCGGGAATGCCATTATTAGGAAAAACTTGTTTTCGGTTTCAACAAACAAGAATGCAAAAGACATAATAAAACTTTCGGTGAAATTCAGGCATAACATACCACTGTACAAATATAATTATTTCGTTTAAAATTTCAATAATTTTAAAAATTTAATATCATGACCGTTAACTTGATTCCTTTGATATTTGGTGAATTATAAATCTTCTCCGATTTCAGTACAGTCTACAAGTAATTTGATTATGATGGCCTAAATAAATGAGCACCATTTTTATATGAAAACACTTTATCCATCACCATTTATAGAATTTTTTAAAATTTTTGTTCAGTTTGAAAATATACATATTTAGGCTTTATTTGATTGATTTTCAGGTGGTTATAGGTAACAATGTTGCTTTGCAAATTAGTCCTTATATTTCCTCCATTGAAATATTCACAGGGAAGAGTAAACACTTGTATTTCGTTAGGGACGTGTTTGTCACCAAGGAAGCTTAACTCACTTTACTATCAATAAATAATATGGGCAATTGACACTCAATTACAAATAAACTTGTGAAATGTACCCGTTTCACCCCAACTAGGATATAAATATAATTTATGTAGGTGCCTTGAATCATTCATACAAATATGTGTACGCTAAAGAGAAACATTGTACGTGTTTGAAGTACATTTATTACTCCCGATCTAATGGTTTGCTACCTAAGGCAGTCAATAAACAGTCAGAAGAGGATCGAATTTATTAGCTTTATGGGTTTTGGTTTATACCACACTCTTTCTCAAGACTTAATAAATTGGGCATTAATCATGTACTGAAGCTGAATTACTTATTTCATCCATGCTATTTTAGTAATAGGCTTACCACCTTTAATAAAAGGATACAGGACATTTTAGGGAATGACATTTAAATAATTCAATTATTTTTTGTAAATAAAATACTTATTTGATTGTATATTTAGTCACAATATTTACATTATTTAGTTTTATGAATTATTATTAATCAATTTTATAAACACTTAGATTTTTAAAATAAGTACGAGTAAAACTAATTTATTACGAATTTGACCTTTCTTGACTTTTGCCCTTTACTTTCCAAATTTTTAGGGCCATTTTTCGTCTAGATCTTTTTAATTAAATATAGCCAACCTTTCAAATTGCAAAGACAAAGGATTGTATTATATATTTTTAAGTTCTTTTATTTTAAATAATTGATTCCTTTTGTTTTAGCTATTTTAATGTATAAGAGAGTTGAAGTTGATCCATAAACATAGAAATGCTTTAAATTTAGAAATTAAAAATCGTTTATACCATTTTGTATAGTAATAGTGTTATTATAGTAGTAAAAGCTAACTCCACAATGTGTACTATTATATTGATCTGTTGAATAATATATTTTATACAATTCTATTAAAAAAATGTTTACATTTTAGTAGCCAATGCTTCTTCTATAAATTGTTTCATAAACGTACATTATTGAATAAAGTATAATTCAATACCCGCAGACAACTACTAAAAATTTTAATTTTTAATCTTAGTAGCGTCGAATGAAAATATATTTTAACGTTTTTTATGTCTCTATAATAAAGTAGGCCATGATTTATTAATCAATTTAAATTTTTTGACATTAAATGACAAAATGAAAGGTTTTTCTTAAATGTTGAATATGGCTTTTAAATGTGGTTTAAATGATGAGTGCTATTACG
>JXOV01003060.1:11449-37644 GCA_001014945.1 Clogmia albipunctata
TGACAAGTACTTCCCTTAATTCTAGTACCTTAATTTAGTACTGGGTTGTCTTCTTATTCTTTACATCATATTTCGCGGACAAATAGCTAATAAATACGCGAATTGTATTAAATCTTGTAAAAAACTGGTTGGAAAAACAATCAATTAAACACTCATATCTATCTATCTAAATATCTATCTATCTATCTATCTATCTACTCATTTCATTCGTTTTCTAGAACTCTACTCGAGTTTAATTATGGTTCATTTTTCCCATTTCATTTTTTATGCACTGAGTGCTGAAGTAATTTAAAATTTGAACACAAATTGTCACCAATTTAATGAAAATACATATTGTTGTCATAACCAAATCTCTACACATTATTATTGAAATATTTTAAGTTGATAAATTCGTGAAGAGTATTCCCATCACATTCTAATAAACACACTGTTTCTTACTTGTCACTAATCAATAAAATTACATATTGTTGTCATAACCAAATTTATTATTAAATATTTTTATTTGAAAATTTCGTTGTAAGTTGTTGTTCCACAATTTGAAAAAAACCTTTACGAACGTCTTTATTAGTAATTTAATTAACGATTAACTGATATTTTTTCAGAATTACATAAAATAGCGTTCAATACACATGTGAAATAGGTTATTACAGCACTTGTTTACCTAATATCTAAGACATGGTAAATTCGTATTGATATAACCTCTATTTCACCAATTGTATCGAAATATACTAATTTATTGACAAGTTTTTGCCACAGAAACAGAACACACATTTTGATTTACCATTTACCTTACTAATTTTCTTAAGTACTTATTATTTAACCTATATCAATTTTATTATAATGTGTCAGACTTATACTGCTATTGTGTGCCATGCTGAATGACAGATTGATTACACATTTTTGTAGTCCAATACCATTATTACAAAAATACGTAGGTTCAACACAGACATGAGGAGGAATCTATGGACGCCACTTATCACTCTAAGGAAACACATAAGTGCATCGGTCTGGTGATTATTTATATGTAGTATATACTTATGTAATAAATATGAAGAGGACTATAATCCTTCGTAGTTTGTTCAGTTCAATCTTCCATTACAAAAATAATATTAAATTTACAACATTACACACATAGTCATCTTTTGATATACACTATATTTAATGATGGGTTTTAGAAATAGTAGTAGTAGTGGTAGTTTAATCTTCCTAACTGTGAAACAAATTACTATCCGATTTTACACTGACTACGAAAAGCCCTGAATAGAGGATTCGGTATATGTAACATATTATATATATCATGAAGAGTACGGCTCGTGAAAAATGTTGCAAAAGCAAGACTAAACAAATATGATTATTATTGGGAAAGGGATTAAATTCTGAATTCGACCCTTTTGATTTCACTTCCATAAAGAATAAACCGCACGATACCGACTTTGGCTTAGAGATGGAAATTTCGGATAAAAACAAAATGGGTTTGGCAAATAATTCCTTCATTTTCTCGCTTTCGCAATCCACCAGAGCGATGGAACCATGGGGATTTACGCACTTCCACGAACGCTTGTTAAATTTCTGATGAAAGATGCTACTTTCTTATCATATTAATCTATGTACGTTTGATTTATTCCGTGAATAAAGAACTTTCTCCGAGAAGAGAACAAATTAAAAGAATTGCAGGGAACTGATCAAACATTTCTAGGAAATCTCTAACACCTTTTTTTAACTTTTTTAAATAGAAATTTAAATATAGTATTCTTACCTTAGATGATAAATATGATAATTTTTGTTTTAAAAGTCGGGATATTCAGTTTTTTGTTCAATTTCAAAGTAAATTTTTAAAGTAAGTTTGGTATTAGATTTTTTAATATTTTATTGGAAAAAAATTATAACAATTGAAAATAAAAGTTTTAATTTATAATATATAATGTAATAAATGGAATGGGTTAGCTTAGTCTTCGTAACAGAATTGATTCTCTAATTAATTGTTTTATTGTGTAATTGGACCATACAACCCATGACTGAGTTAAACACACTCATATATATAAATATGATCACCGGACCGTCGCACCACCGTGATTCCTTGAAGTGATGGGTGCCGCTCACCGCCTTCTCCTCACGTAGGCGTTATGTGTGTTATATGTGCCACTTCATAAGTATTACTGGATTTTAGAACCAATTACAATTTTCCACACAAATAAAAATTATATTTTGTGATAAAAATTATTAGATGTAGAAAATATAATAATCTTAAGAATAAATTAGATTAAACAACACAACACACATTACAAAATTAAAAAAGTTGACAATTNTCTCCTCACGTAGGCGTTATGTGTGTTATATGTGCCACTTCATAAGTATTACTGGATTTTAGAACCAATTACAATTTTCCACACAAATAAAAATTATATTTTGTGATAAAAATTATTAGATGTAGAAAATATAATAATCTTAAGAATAAATTAGATTAAACAACACAACACACATTACAAAATTAAAAAAGTTGACAATTAATTTTACCCGAAAAATTATACTTATCTCCAAGCAGGCGTTGAAAAAATTCTTGTTCTCAGTTCCACAAAGGTAGAAAAAATTATATTTTTGAATAAAATATATAATCTAAACAGCGTTACGATGTACATCACTTTTATCTATCTATGGAAAACAAAATTTTCTGATATTTGTTAAAAATTTTAACCTCAACAACTAATTTAATATTGCCTGACCAAAAAAAAAACCGTCAACTTAAACGCACCGCCTACTTTCATCTCTAATTGATATTTGTGTAAATAAATTCTCAACAAAAATGTACCTGACCTCATATTCCATATATATCTTTCCAAATCATCGATAGGACACACAAATATGAGGGTTGCGAAAATCTTTANCTAATTTAATATTGCCTGACCAAAAAAAAAACCGTCAACTTAAACGCACCGCCTACTTTCATCTCTAATTGATATTTGTGTAAATAAATTCTCAACAAAAATGTACCTGACCTCATATTCCATATATATCTTTCCAAATCATCGATAGGACACACAAATATGAGGGTTGCGAAAATCTTTAATCCAGAGCTCCTATACAAAGTAATTAAATCTTGATACATGATGTATATAAGAGCTATATGAATACATAAGATATCGTATTTGATGTCTGATTGAAAAGAAGCTTTAACTAGAAACGATATTGTATTATTTTAAGAGAAGTATAATTTTATAATATCATTTCAATTGCTAAAAAACATAACGTGTAATTAGATTGCGGATACAAAAAGAAAATAAAGTAATGACCATAAAATAAATGGACAGCAGAAACATAAACTAATTAACATTTTAATTGCAATTTTGTTTAATTAAAGGCAATTATGTGTGCCTTATTTTTGATCGGTTATAATAAAAAAAATCAAAAAAAAACTGTTTTTCAACTCGTTTCCGAAGTAAATCCCAAAAAAGGGTAACTTTAGCACTTAATAATATATATTATCAAGGATTATCCAAAATGATTATTTTATAATTAATAATATTTTTGGGTTAAATACTGGTATGAATTCGTATAAAACTGACACGAGTTTATCCAAACTTTAGAGGTATCCCTCTCTGTATAAAAAAAAAATTTCATGCTCTTGTGGAGCAATTTCGTAGTGTTTTTTTGTTGTCCATAATAATACGAGATTATTGGGGTTAGATTTTAATTACTATTGGCTCCATTTGATTATGGTCTCCAATCGTTTGTTAATCTTCCAATCCAATCGTTTGTATTGGTTTCGTTATTACAATTTTAGAAGTTATTTAACAAACAAGTTATAAATAAATGAAGCTAAGAACAATTTATATTGTTTGAATTGTTTTCGATAAACGTGGAATGGAACTATTCAATAAACTTCCATTTGAACAACCACATTGAATGGTTATGTGCCCAAAACTTTGGCAATATCATCGGTCATTAATTCGGAGAGACAGCATTTGAATAACTATTAAGAGACATTCCTTTCCGTTTTAGGACACGCAAACAACTTAGCTGGACGGGGGTCAGGTGGCAATTTTCGATGTCTACGAACCGAAGTCGAAAGAAGAATCGCTTCAAGGTAAGAAGAAGTAATTTATTCAGATAATTGCAGACTTTATGAATCGCTTTTAATCAGTTCAAGGAGCGATCTCAGAGTGCAATCAGGGAGAAGATTGTGGAGGACCCCGCCTACACGGATGACGTACGACACTTGGCGTTTCCATTACGGAGGAATAGTGGGCCAGAGATGTCAAGTCGGTGCTCAGATTTGAAGCTGGAGTTCAGCAGCAGCGGTGGGAATCAGTCGGACAACTATCAATTGAAAAAGTCGAAGAAGAAAAAGGGAGGGATTTATGAGAAGATTGGAGTTTACATGGGACAGCGGTCTAATCATGAATATTCTGGGCAATACGCGTCTAAGTCGCTGAAAAACGTCAAATGTGTCGAGTCGAGCAGTGAGGAGTACTTGAACGAAAAGTACAAGTACGAAAGGGGACAAAGCGTCGACTATGGACAGATTGAGAAGAAGAGATCGACTTGGTTCCAAAGAGAGTCCCACTCTACGGAGCATACGTTGCAGAGGAAACCAAAGGAGCAGAAGCGTAAACAATATAGTCCCAAAAGGCACACCATCGACCGGACAGAGAAATACGTCCTGGAACAATTAAAAAGCCATCTTAAGAATAAAGACCTTTCATCGAGAATCGATCCAAATCCGTACATGACATCCGATTGTACAACTCCCGAGGATGACCGTAACTGCTATTTGAGCTCCGGAAAGTCCACAGAGGAAATGGATTTGGTGGGAAGGAGCGGTGGTGGTGGAAAGCAGAAGGAATCAAGCCGGTTTCAAATTGGGAAGAGGTTTCTCAAGGGTGAAATCGGAATTAAAAGTTTCAATTATTATCTGATTAAGGAACTAAAATCGACCAAGAAAGGCGGCGGTTCTACAAAACAACCGTCCTCACATGTTGAGGATAAACCAACAACTAGGAATATGGAGGAGAACATTTACGAAGAGATTTTCTTCTTGGACAAAAATTTGAAGCGAAATCAAAGAAAGGGCGACATGAAACGTGACGGTAATTGGAAATTTAAAGATGAATGTGAGCTGTGTGTCCAGGAACAGTGCACTAATGAAGACTGTGAGATCTGTAACGTAAACTGCACAAATGCGAAACAGGGAAAACAACACTCAATGGAGAACCCGTACAGTTACAGCAAGCGAGGAAAGGGGAGTAAAATTCCCCTCGATTATCATTCGGATGACGGAATCCTGGAGAATAATTACGCTGAAATTGGTATCCACCGGAGCACAATGAAAACTAAACCAGACTTGGACCAGGTGGATAGTGAGTCTGTTGATTTGGACGGTCAACCAGTTCTCCAGTTTCAATCCTATAATCCGAATAATCCGGGAGTTTACAAAATTGAAACCACGCCAATCGCTAATTACAACCCATTTGAGCCGAGCGTGGATCAGTATAGACCACCAAATATGCAGAATATATACCAGGAGATTAAGTCGAATAAAGGTCGAGGTAAATCCTCGTCGAGCAGCGATTCAATTAACCAAAGAAACTCCCACGGAAGGCGTTCAGAGGGACAGAAGTTCGTCGAGAACATTTACAGTAAACCTATTTTTAATCAGTCTCGCAACACTTCTTACGCTGATCCCAACATCTACAAGGCCAATTCTGACGCCTCAATTCTGAGTGAGATATCCAACAGGTCTGAAGTGTCAGCCAAGTATCACAGAGGGGAGATGAGCGACAGCAGCATCGGGGACTCTTTGTTCTCCTACTCCAATCAGCGGCGCTATTTCGGCAGTTCCGAAAGCTGCCACCGATGCCTAGAGAGATGTAATTATTACTCAGAGGACAACAACAACTACTGCCGGGCCACAGATTGCCACCACTGTGACTGCTCCTCCAGCTACTTCAGCTCGGACTTTGACGACAATTTGAACAGCAATTTCAGTCGCCGAAGCAGCACCAGAGTCTCGCTGGGATCGGATCCGTCGAGGAAGCAGCAAGAGTTTGAGAACAATAATAATCAGCACTTTTACGACTACCCGAAAAAGAGCAAATCAGAACCAAAATATGGCGAGGATTTCATGAGGCATCTGAACAATGTGAAGAACAGCGCCTTTGATACTGATAACTCTTATTACAGCAAACCGAATCCAAAACCGATTCCGGTAAATCAAACCAATTTGGAATCCCCTGAGTCAACGCTAAAGAATCTTGAACAGAAAACAGCTCCTTCTTCTAATAAGAGAAGTGTCAAGAAAAAGTATTACTACGACGACATAATGACTATTCCCAACGAGGTTGCCTATAACCTGAGTTACGGCATGATTCGCCGGGATCAGCTACAGTCCAATGCGGGAAAGAACAACTTAAAGCCACCCTCGAACCAAGTCAATGATTTCCGAATTTATGAGGAGATTAAAGAGAAGAAGAGTCCCGCAGATGAGGGCAGCAGTGACAAAGAGAAGAAAGTGCAAACACTCCTAACGGAAAAGGAGAATCCGAAACCGGTAGTCAAGGCCAAAGAGACGGGCACCAGACCGAAGCACAGCAATTCGGGAAGTTGTGACGAATTGACAGTGCCTCTGATTAAGAAACCACAGCCCATCTACGCCAGCCCGGTCAAGGTGAAGCGAATCGAGAAGAGGGTTGAACCGGGCGAGCTGAAATCCGATACAAACACATTGAAAATCGAGGAAAGACAACCCAAGCCACTAATTGGCGCTGAGAAAGAGAATTCCCAAAAGTCAAGCCAAATTACGAACATTGAACAGAATATAAATAAGGTGACATCTCCCAAGCCTAAGCAGAACGATGACGAGGACTCGATTGAAGATGACGTCTTCAGTGAATCCAAAGCCTACGAGAATACAAAGTTGAACAACCGTTCCGATAAAGTAGGTTTATCCAAATATAAATTTAAATCTGAATAACGAATCTAAATTTGATTATAAAGGAATGGTATTTGAAGATTTATTTTTATCCTTAAAATAATACTTTTTTGGAAGGAAATAATTTATTTATTTTATTTATGATAATATTATTTTTGCAATACCATATTTGAAATTAGATAATTTTTTTAACAATATCAGTAAGTGTTGCAAATTTTTACGCTCTTTCAAAAGACAAAAGACAATGGTTGCCGTTTCAGAAGAACAACGATGTAACTGCAAAATTTGATCAAATGCATTTGAGTACCTAGAATGTAACCGTTGGTCCACTCAGAACCACATCATGAGGTAACATATTTTGGTCACGGTTAAAATGTCAGTTTCGACTGATAAATCTCCGACCTACATGTCTGAAGCTGTAAATATCACAAGATACTTATTTACCGTTTAGAACATTCTTCTAGCTAGACAGTCACTGTCTATGTTTTAAAAAAATCAGACTATTATTATTGTTTTTATTGAGATTAAGAGCAACGTCAAGAAAATACTTGCTTTCTTGCTTCTCTGTAAAATTAACTTCTTTGCAGTTACGTCTTTGTTCCTCCGGTTCTGTAATATGTAGGTATTTATTGATTAATTTAATTTATTTTACAATATTCATTCAATTGATTTTCCTTATATTTCGTATTTTTGCACTTTTTTGCGTACAAAGAAACCTATTCTTATATTAACATAAACGTTCAATTCAAACATTTCTTACATATATAAATAACTAATAGGCTACAAATTTGAAGAGAGTGAAAAATTGAGCAGAAGACCACCTTTATTTTAATTGTTCCAAATATGTTAAATAAAAGAATTGCACAATATATTAATCAAATTATTTTTGGTAATTTAAAGCTTCTTTTTTGTAACTTGGTTTAAAAAATAGCACAAATTTTACTAGTGAATAAATGATCAAATTATGGAACTCAAATCAACCAAAATGCTATTTTTTTGTATAACTGGCCGTTTCTATTTTTTCGGATTTATCAGTTTCTTAAATATTTTCATCAATCTTAATAGAATTAAGCTTATTTAAATAAGCTAAATTCTATTAAGTTTTTTTTGTTTCCTAATTATTCGATTAAAGAAAGGTTAATTAACAAAGACGACACGCGGATTTTCTTTTGAGAGACTGTGGGGTCCGTTTGATTCAGTTTCAAAATGATGATCATTTCCATATTTCTTTCTTTAATCATTTTACCACACAATAGTATTATCGAAGGTACTTATTTCATGATCTTAATTACTTAAAAAAATTTTCTCACTCAAATTAAAGTAATTTTCTTGAATCTCACTGACCACTAGCCAAAACAAAGTTTGACATGCCGATTATGNTTCAGTTTCAAAATGATGATCATTTCCATATTTCTTTCTTTAATCATTTTACCACACAATAGTATTATCGAAGGTACTTATTTCATGATCTTAATTACTTAAAAAAATTTTCTCACTCAAATTAAAGTAATTTTCTTGAATCTCACTGACCACTAGCCAAAACAAAGTTTGACATGCCGATTATGACGTCATCATCAGAATATCAAGCTTAGGTTATTACAAGAACAAATAATCATATCATATCTAAGTATACTTTCTCAACTAATAATACTTTGTTAACAGATAATTTTCTAAGCCTTTTCCAAAACAAATATGGAATGGTCTCTATCTGTTTATTATTTTAACTCATTTTAATCATATAACACTTTATTTCAAATAAACCCTTGTCCTTTGTCCAGTAAATTAATACGAACTGTCAAAAATTGAAACCAATTTTGATTCCTAGTTACAACTATTACTTTTATCCAAAAACTTTTAACTGTCTAATAAGTTGTATTAATAATAATATTTTAACTATTGATAAGTTTAAAAGTATACAGTTATATTTTTTGTGGTTAACATTATTTAAAAATAAGTTAAATCTAAGAAAATTAAACAAATTTGGAATGTTGGGCTCTAATTTTATTTAAATATAATTATTCAATGAATCATCATATTAAATTACATATTTTTATTTGAACCTAAAAGAAATTTGAAAGAAACAACCTTTGAGTAAGTTATTTTTGGCCATAACACCATATTCCACAGATATGTTTATTCATTCAAAACATCATGATCTTTACTTAAAACAAGTAAAGTCAATTGACATAAAACCCCCATTGTTATTTCATTGTTTAATTGCAGAAAATTGTCGAAAATACTCCAGTCGTGAAGCCAATTGGGGATGTATTGACCAGTCCAGTTGAAAAAGTTCCTGAAAGTTCGAGTCTTACCAACACCAAAGAAGTGACGCCATCAAATACTGTCGAAACACACAACGAAGCCGAAAGAGCAGACGAACTGAATACAAATAAGAAGTCGTCATCATCATCGATCCAATCATTGAAAGCTCCTCCTCCATCATTGTCGAGCTTGGAGAAAAGTCCAATTGAAACAGTGAGAGGAGAAGAGATTTTGGACTCTCCGCAAAATGCAGCATCGTTACCGGAGAAGCAGGGAAAAGCAACGGAGAGCTATGGACCAGCAGAGAGTGGTAGCTCTCCACTCGCAGAGTCAAAGACTTTGGCAACGGAATATCCGGAAAATCCGCTCAATTGCAAATCAGTCGTGGAAGAAGACGGGAAAGCTCTGCCGATTGAGAGGTACGTGAGCTTTAGTCGGTTTTTGTTATTGTTGTCCGTTTGTTGCTGATATTTCTCGAATTTATTAGTTTTGGTCAGTGTCAAGTCCGATAAAGTGGGTGAATGCTTCATTAGTTTGTGAATAATTTTATGGAATTGGCAAAAAGTGAGCAAAGCCAAATATTGTGCAATATTCAAAGTCCCATTGGACTGTTGTGTGTTTTAAAATCGATTTGGATATTGTGTTGCGTATTTCAAAGTGGATTTACCAGCGGCTCCTGCACAATCGCATTCGAACCAATTTAAGGATTACCTATTTTTTCGGGACTACTTGCGGTCAACAAAGCAAATACTTTTTCGAATTTTTCGATAAACTGCTTTTATTGTTACAGGTAATTTGTTTGAGTTTAAGAAGTCCTTATGTGTTAAGGATTTAATATATATTATATACCTTTACATACTCTGAATTTTTGGGATTAAGGAGGATTTGTGAAAGTCTCGAATTTGTCCAAGTTATTTTCATATATAGAATATATCCCTTTAAAGGTAAATATTTAATTTTCAATTATGTGTGACAATAATAATTTTGTTAGACGCAATCCTATGGCCAAGTTTCCGTATACCTAACCAATAAATGGGGTGTACTCAGGTATTTTATACAAGTGTATATATATAGGGATCAGAGAGCCCAGAGCCATTTCTGATGAACACAAGCCTCGTCGCCGTTTATTTGGACCGACAAAATGAATTTAGACTCTCTGTATGTGTATGAAATTATATAAAAAAATTTGGGAGATTTCGCTCGCTTCACGTCGCCTGTGCTTGTTCAACTGCAAAGGTACGAGAACACGACGCCAGCAAAATACAAGACACATTTCACCTTGAACTTTTTCCGATGTGCCGCTAAAAAGCTCTCTAGGGAATTTCGCTAATGTCGTCGTCTCCTCGGACCGGACAAGGGCTATCTCACTGGTCCATTGTGTTTTTTCGGGTACGGAAATTCAGTGACATACTTTGATAGAACACAGTGAGACAGTGAGAAGATTATGAGGATCATGCTGTTGGCTTTATTTCCTCTCCTCTAATCAGTGAAGAATATTATTTTTCGGGGGTTCCTTTCCAGAAGCGACTGGTATGCACACTTCAGCTGTTTACGTCCCTCATTTCATGTCAATCAAAACATGCCATTGTAATGTAGAGATAAAAAAGAGATCCTTGCCTAAATAGGTACACATGTTCGTATTTATTTATTTATAACGGTACAGGGTGTAACATGGGAAAATAAAATAAAGGAAAATCAAAACATTTCCCTTTCTTTGGGGATTTATCAATAATATTTAAGGACATCTATATTGTGAAATTCTCCGTTAGAAAAATTCCAAAAATTTAGTATATTAAAATTGGAATTAAATTATTAAAAAAATTCTAATATATTTTTTATTAAAATTTAAAATATAATCCTTATATGTGGAAAACTTTACAATCTAAGAATTATTTTTTTATATGTACGAGTATAAGCATTTCTTAAAACCTTAGTCTAAAGCTATTCCTGGAAAATACAATAGTAGATTAGAAGGATCGATATCTGGAAATCATTTGGAACAAATACCTAATATATTATTTCTCGTGGAAGGAGGTTTTCGAGTCATTTGATATGGGGAATTTTCAGAAAAACATATATGGGGACAAAAATCGATTTAAACAATCGGAAAATGTCAAAGGTGGTTAAGAACATGAAATTCTCATTCATGAGTTAAATGTTTTTGGTAACCTTTTCTAAAACATAACAACTAATTTCAATTTTAAGTAATATCCTGAAATGTACAAGCACTAATTATTCATAATATACTCTGCCATTTCTCTTAGTTTATTACCCCACCACCAACAAATTGTCCATATTCTATTTCGGTTTGAATTATTCATGGGCCCTTGATTTTCAATCTATTATAGTGTCCTTATTTTGGGGCCGAACCGAAGAATTTGCAAATCGTTTTCTGTTGATCCTTTATCGACAGACAAATAAATATAAATATATGTGAGTTTTTCTCAATTTAAAGTAAATAACATGAAACGTTTTCACCATCAAACCACAATTTACGCAATAATTTTGTATATGGGGGTTGAGGGTTAAATAAACCGTTAATTTATTATTCGTAACCCCAAATTTGAGTAAATATTTATTACATTTATCATTTTTGATTCATTATCGCATAGTGGAAACGGTAATTATTTCCGTTACCGCAAATACGTCGTTTGATGAATCATTGCCTTGCAGCAATCAAATTGTCAAAAGAAAGAGGCACGAGCCCATGATAACACGCTCTTCCTATTAGACGGAAATTGAATGGACGCACGTGCCTGATAGAGTTAACAGGAGACGAGAGTCTAATTTTCCCAGTGATTGTTTCAGATGTTTTTCTTACTAGGAACAGATTTTTACTTTCTTCTTAAGAAGGGAATTTCAGTGGAGATGTAATTCAATTCTGCGTAATATTATATTTATGTTTAAATAGGCTAAATTATATAGATATTCGTTTATATATCATAATTTTTATTTTTAAAGAAAATATTTAAGTAAAAAATCGAGCCAAAGGCGAGTGTTGTTCATAGTTTTCAAATTTCAAATCGTATTTTACGCCTAAGTACACATAGATTTTCTGACAATAAATTAGAAAATAGATCAAAACCTGTTTTAAATATTTATTTAAATAACACTAGAGAAAATGTACCTTACTTAATCACGAGTAAATTTCTAGAAAACGAATGAAATGAGTTTTACTAAAATATACGAGTGTTAATGTGGGTTTTCCAACCAAATTTTTGCACAATTTTATACAATTCGTTGTTTATTTGCAAATTATTTATAATATATGAATTAAGAAATATGTTATAACCGAAGTTCTAAACACACATAATTAAGAAAAGTCAAGTGAATAGAGCTTTCTGTTTCAATTTTTCTATATATCATTCAATTAATATATAAGTAAACTTTTAGTTTTGGTCATTTAATAAATTTAAATATACTCAAATTGATTAATAAACCATACTTTATAGTAGTAGCAAGAAAAATGTCAAAATATATTTTCCATCCGTGCTACTAAGATCGAAAATTATAATTTTTAGTAGTTTAATTTTGGTACATCGTACTATTTTTGTGAATTTACAACATTTATGATTTTCTTCATGTATTGAATAATGTATAACTAAACAGTGTTTAAAAATGAGTGACTTTATAGAAGAAACTGCAATGTATAAATGTTTCTGGGGAATAAAATTTGTTTTTGAAATGAGTTAAAAATTAAACATTCATAAATAATCAAATTTATTTCATTTCCTTAAAAAATGAACTTTTTGCTAAAGAAAAAAGAAGTAATGCTTTAAAATTGGGGCAGCATGCTTTTAACAGGATTATTTACCTTGTTCAACTTTGCCCTTTGTATTAGAAATTTGTATTAAGCTTTATTTACCGTTTCAATTTTCAAATTTACAAAAGAAAATTATTATATTAATTTTTAATTTAAATTAGAACTACGGAATATTTTTTAACCAAAAATGCGGGATGATTTTAAGATGAATAAAAAAGTTTTTCTTTTGTTTAAGTCTACTTTTTTTATGAAAAGTGGAAATTTTGTAGAAATGCCGCTTTTCTGTTGTCGTCGAAATGACAATTAAATTTGACGTGGAGGAAAATGGATGAATTATGACGGAGGGAGAGGATGAAATGAGTTCCAAGAGAATTTCGTATTTATCAATTTGGTGGCGTTGTTCGTTCCTCTCAGTTTCAGCACATCTGGTAGGCAACGCTCCAGCCGGATTAATTATCATTTAATGGTGAAGGATCACTTGGTTCGATCAATATTTGACCTGTTGTATTGTGTTTGTTCAACGAAAGAGAAGGGAGAAGAGAGATAACAGGAAGGCAAAAAGCACTCGGATTTTGGTCAGTCACGTACCAATTGGAACGACTAAAAGGGGTTAACTCTAGTTTTGTTGGCTTTTGCTGGAGTCTTATTTACATTATCAACATGACTGTAAATATTGCCATTTGTTGGCTTGATTAATTACAGGTCATCCACTCTTCCAAATCTTCAATTCTCAATATAGCTATCTTAAGCCTCCCATTTAGTCATAAAACTGGCACGAATTTAATCGAATTAAAGAATGAGGAACAGAAGAAAGAGAATTTTATTTTTAAACCACTATTTCTAGTCTATCTGGTTCTTATGGGTCTCGTTTACCTTGAGACTTCCACTATCAGGTCACTTGCCAACTGCATATTTATTATACAGTATTTAGTTCGATTTAATTGCAAAATCGAACAACAAATCTTCTGGTCGGATTGTTCAAGGTCGAGTCTTTATACAAAAACTTGGTAAAGTACGATTTAATGGCAAGTTAGACGGCATGTTTTAGGTTTTTCAGCGATTGCAGAGACATTAAATAATCTGATGGATACTTTTAACGACTTAAATGCCACGATGAATTCCTAAAATATTACTTTTCATTCTCATCCAAGAGGACACTCACCTGCGGATGATGGCTTTTCAGCGCCTACAGTTTAAATATTTTACTCTGCTTCAGATGTAGTGTTTTCGTATTTATTTATAACACAATTTAAATATTATTGTTAAATAATTTTGAGTTATTTTTGAAAATTTAGAATACGTTAGATGAATATTAATCTTAATTTTAAAAATGATAATATACTACAGAAGCAATAATAATTATTTACACACCAATGCTTTATACAAAATTTTATGTAATTTTTAACAGAAAATTGGAAAAGTTCATTGATTTCCGTAAAAAATTATGTTGTTTTTTATACTTTAATATTTCTTTACCGGTCCATTTTAGTTAAATTTTAAATTAAATTAATACTAAAGCATCACCATGAAGAAAAAACGGCAATTTTTGGCGGGAATTATATTTATATTTTTACACGGCACAAATACTAATACGAAAAACAATAGTTTTAAATGAAAATTTTGTTAAACCTCTAATTAAAAAAAGGTTCACTAGAAAATCTTTTAACTGCCATTATTTTATTGAGGACTCATTTTCAGCATCCTGTTTCAATAATGTTTTAACGACGAAATTTCAATGACATTTTAAGATGACATTTCCTTGTAAATAAATGTGTACAAATTGTCAATTTTGTGAATGTAGCAAGTTGGTTACTAAGATTCATTTTTAAAAATTTGCACAAATAAGTCATACACTATATACGGTAATCAGTATTCATACATATGCATATTTCAATGTCGTTTTATTAGATTCACGGCTCTTTCTTATTTCATGCAATTCTACAATTTCATCTAAAAACTGATATTTTGTAAAAGTACCGCTATCGTTGTTAAGTAAAGATTATCTGGCATTGTAAAGAAAATGCACAGTTTTTAAACGTGTTTGATAAAACAATATTTATATCATAATAATGATTTTATATGACTAAAATATAAAACAGGATATATACTTATTTAAAAAAAACTTTTAAAAAATTATAATAATGATTTACAAATTAAGAAAATGGTAGGGGAAAATTTCATGTTTTATCTGTAGAAATATATTCAGATGGAAATAAAAGATTTTTTAGATAAATATCTATATATGTACATATAATATAAAAACAACACTTTATATTCTGCTTTTTGACATTCAAAACCAAATGGGAATCTAAAATAAATAAATCTATTTTATTACATAACCCAATATATGTTATAGTTTTTATTATATCCAGCACTTTTAAACCTTTTTTCTGGTTCCCAAAAAAGGAATAAATTATGTTGAGTGGCGCTGGTATTGACATAATAAATTGGCAAAATTGTAGAAGGTGATTCAATAAGTCAGACGGACGGTGAAAAGAGCTGGCTGGCCAAAATAGACGATGACGTGGGTCCATTAAATAGCCATTTGGATGATGTTCGGAATGAAACTGTTGTTGGCAAACAGCAAATAAAAAGGCAGGTTGTGCTGTGTTGTTGCTTGACAAGGGTAGTACTGTTACGGTGGTCTACTTTAAGCTTCAAGTCCAGTGTGATTAAATGGCGATACCCATAATTCAATGCTTAAACATGGACGTTAAAAGTATTATTAGTGAATCGTGCTTCTCCCATCGCAGATCAAATTAATTGATTTGTGTTACTAGTGCAGGTTAGATGCAACGGTACACCTGATTATTGGCCGAGATCGAGAGAATATCTGACCAGCAATTATTTTCCTCTCATAAACACAAAGATCTCAGTTATTTGTAACACTTTTTAGTGCTCTTGGATTGTGGGTTTGTTCAATTTGTCAACTTTGCAAACTGAAACAGTTAAGTCTTTGTCTATATGTCTCGAAAATACACGTGAAAAGACTGACAAAAGAACATTTAATGAGAAATCAAACGATTCCTTTCAAATACAAAATAAAAGCAGAATTTTGGCAAAAAAAATTCGAAATATCTTTATAAAAAATTCGCTATTCACGTTGAGGCTTAAGGAGAATGGATTTTCAAAACAAGCTTAACAGAAACTGGCATCACTGCAATGTTATTCAAGTTTGGAGATTAAATGGATTGTTTTTATTATGTTAAGTAAACTCAAAGTAAAGTGCCTGAAATTAAAGGTCTGCCGTCGAATGAGATCATATTCTGGAATCATTTTGTATACTAGACTGCAGTTTAATTGATTTTTAAGAGAACCAATTTAAAACAAATGGGTGGTTTTGAATAAAACATTTAAAAAAATCAATTTAAAAATAGTCCTGTACTGTTCACTGCTATTCTTTGATAGAGGAAAAAAATTAGAATCTGATCTAAATTGTATTTTGAACTTAAAATTTCAATTTAATTCAAATTATTATTTAAGGGGGTCTTAGTTATACCTAATATCTGTGTAATAAACAAAAAAAAATTATTTCACAACGAGGATCAGTGGACTATGCAAACATACATCCTGGTGACGAGGATGATTAGTACTTTTAGCACGGTTCCTCCCGCGTGCTTGGCAATATAAGCGGAATCAACGGGGAGGGTAATTTCTACATCAGTCATGTTGATTGCTTTCCTATTGTTTCTTGATTATTAATATAGCTCGCATGAAATTGTCCACTCTGACCAAATTCCGAGGACTGAACAAGTAGCAAGTACCTCACTTGATAGTTTTGGAAATAACTTGGCACAATTAATTATTAAATCCGATCAGGCAATTTGTATAAAATTTGGTTTTGTACTATAATTAGACCATCAATTTCAATTCCTTTTAAGGGTATAAGGAGAACGTCAACTTTGTTAGCTGTTCGTTGGTCAATTTGGTTTTCATTTATTGGTGATCAATTAAAAGCACATTTTAAGACAACTATCGAGTCCCTGTAAGAATTCGTTAGTTAATATATAAAATGTTTAAAATGTTTATATACACAAATGGAATTTTTTTGCCGATTGGATTGTTAGGAAACTGAGTATCAAATATTGAATGGAATGTAAATGAATAAAGAAAGAATACAGTTTATTTGGAAATAAATGGGCGAACACCTTAATGTTATTCCTAGGAGAGTGGTCTTAGTACGCAAGTACTAGACGGACACATTTGAATGAATCGGATATTAATTATCATTTGTCTTCAGTATATATATATATTTCATTCATAAAATGGACCATAACAATAAGACTATTGACTGATCTCATACGTAGATTAGCAAACCCAATTCGTAGTATTTGATTTGTACTTTAATGTTTTCATGTACCTTGGAATTTGTACAAATTCAACAAGATGAGTATCATCTGTTTGTTTTTGGGTACACAAAAAGGTTTCACATAAAATATGGATCGAGTTTTACGAGCTTTTAAACGCTTTAAACATTTTATTATTATTTCTCTTATCCATTCAAAGTTTCCTTTCCATTTAGATGTATTATTCACAACAATAAAGCGACTTATTCAGGGATCCATAATTTATATGGAAATCGACAAAACCTTTGAATAGAATTAGTTATTTTCTCTGCGACATGTGATACATTTCTGAAAAGATTTAACTTAAAAAAAATCATTTTTCACACACAAAAAATATTTTCATTTCAAAACCACACACAGCTTCTTTATTATAAATGATTCAATTCCAGGTTTTCATAATGTTATTCTATATGGGTGAATTCAGCGACAAAAACTTTTTAATATAAAAGCGGGAAGTGTTGAAGCTGCGCTCGAAAGCAACATTAAATTCTGCCAAACGTATTGTGAAACGTTTCTCTCCTTTTCATTTCCGGTATCTATGCCTGGCTTTTCTATTCCCGACATTCGACGGCACCAGTATTGGAATTCTGTTTTCGCCTAGATGTCTATCTGATAGACTAATATTTTCTATCTACTTTATGTTAGATGAAACATGTGTAACACTACACTGTTCTCCACGCATAAATGCCCCTCTTACGAAAGAGAGAGGATACAATTTTACGAAACTCTGGGAAAATGTAATAAATTACTGTTTTAAGAGCCATCTGGTCTGCTTCTGATATGATGATTATATCATTTAAGTTGATGTTTTATTCATTCTGATTCGCAGTCCTGTTCTGCTGATCCTTAAAGTGATGCGGATAGTAGAAAAGTATGAATATGTAAAAATGGTTTAATGTCTAAAAATATATATTATTCTCGATAGTATAATTCAAAATTTCGAAGAATTAAAAGAAAATTACCCATGTCTATTAAAACTAAACTCAAAATATAAATAAAAAAGAGAGCTTAATCACTGTTGACACATCCAGAATATTATCTTTTAATTAACCAAAACGCAACAGAAAAATCTAAAAGAAGAAACTATTTTTCATGTTTTGACATTAACCAATGAAGCTAAGCCTAAACAAATTTGCTTTCATGTAATCAATTTTATAATCAGAACATCCATAAAAATGGTATTGAATTATATAATTTTATATATTAATTAACAAATAATCGCTTTGCACGATTGTAATGGGTTTTGTGATTAGCAACACTCATATTACGTTTGTTCGGCCGATTTTTAATAGCTAACAAGATAAACACCACTACAACATCATCACGAAGCATTTCTTTGTTCTCTATATCCAATAAAAAAATAAAATCTGAAATTTAGATATTTTTTTATGTATCGAAAATACGCCTTCCACAAGTTCTAAGGACCAGTCGACACACAAATACAATTGATGACTATATTTCTGTATCATTGGAAATCTTTTTGCGATTCGGAAAACAAACTTTTACCAAATTAAGTTTTTCTCTAATAACAAAACTATAATAATATTGTCAAATTCAAACTAAATTTGATGATATAAATTTTATCACTTTCTACGTTTCAGGAACTTTCTGTTTAATTAGACAAAATGAAACAAAAAATCTAAAGTAATAATTGTAAAAAATAGAATAACATGTGGTTATTTGATTCTCGAATAATATTATGTAATACCATTACCATCGAAATCAATTTTGCAAATCCGATGGTTCTCTAATTCACAATTCTTTGCCAAAATAAAAAAAAAACAATTTATTATAAGCGAAATCGATTTCACATCATCTGAAACGAAATTCCATGTATCTTATATATTATATTAAAGCGTATGAATATTCAATAGCTGATAAAAGCACTTTTCAGTTTGGTTGTGGGATCGTAATTTAGAAATAGAGCTAACATCACCAAGAGAATAGCAAGAACCGTAATTTTTCATGTTTTCAAAAATAACAACAATATTTTGACGCGATTCCCAAAAAATAAATATTTGGTTGACACGTGGCAATTTCAGGTAAACGAACCATTCAATTTCAGTGTTTGCTAAAACCCCTCGTTCAAATTAGATATAATCGTCGGCGAAAATACTTGTGAAAATAATTATATGGTAAATTGAAATCACTTCATATTTTCCAATGAAATGGAGGCGTTCGCTTGTCCTTTAAATTTAGGAGTACGATATTATTCAATCAAATAAATTGAATTTAAATTGTAGTAATGTAATAGTAGTTTCCATAACTGAAGGTAATAATATACTTTGCCGGTTCGGTAAGATGGAACGAGAAAGGCCATTCCAAATTTGCAAATTGAAATTAATATTTATTGTTGGCATTTCAATACAACTTTGTTTAATCTCATATATTACAGTAATAGTTTATTTTCAAATTTTGACAGTAATATTTTTAAAAATAGATAAACCTTAACTTTGTGATATAAATAAATTAGCGTGTATATCTTACAACAAAAGAATTAAGTGCATTTAGAAACATTGTGGCATTTTGATTGTTTTAAATTGATATAATAAAACTCAAATTTGTGCTGTCAAAGTCGTTTTAATAGCACTAGTGCTTTAATGAATTCTTTAATGTACTAGATCTTTTCCTTATTATTAAAGCGAATCTTCGTTAATATAAATTTGATCAATTTGATGGAAGCCAGTTTCTTTGTGCTTGGTTTAACTTTAAAAGGGAAGGTTTCTATTTAATTAGTAATGGAAATTTATTATATAATAGTAAGAGACAACAAGGTAAAATTTGCTACATCATCCCGGGAATTAGAGAACGAAACAGTACAATCTAAGGAAGAAAATTAAATTATTAAACGCACTATCTTTAAACGACGCGATAATCATGACTTTACAGAACATGCATTGGTGATAAATAATGCCTTATTTTATCATAGTAATTGTATAAATAACTATTGTTTTAAATGTCACAATACATTATTACAAAACTAAGATAAGAATCTATTCAATTCTAAAATATTTTACCAGCTCAAAATTGTTAGGACTTTTTCGTAAATTAAACGAACATAAAAGAATTTTCGCATTTTTGTTGCATAAAATTGATTTTATGGAACTAAAATTTATTCTGTCAAGTTCGATTTAATAACACAAGTGCTTTAAAGAGTTCTTTAAAGCTCAAGGGGTTTTTCTTTATTATTAAAGTGTAACCTCCGTGAAAGACATCCACTAATTTTATATGTACGCCACTTTTGTTGGGCGTAGTTTAACTGTGATTTGTTAGTTTAAACAGATGGTTTTTAAAAATAAGTCACCTATCGAAGAACTCATGAACTACGTCTACTTGTGGTTTATCATAGAGGCCGCAAAATGAATTTTTATAGAAATTCAAAGAATTTTTAATTTATTTAAAAATGCATGAAATGTTTTATAAAACACGGTCGATAAGCATCATTAAACACCCGGGTCTTCTTTAAAATACTTGCTACACTCGTAGCTTAAAACAAACCTTGTGTTTAATAATGACTTATCTTATCGACATTGTTGTATAAATAACTATTATATGCAATTTTTAACTTTTCAATAACTTTTCACAGACTTAACTGCACTAGGGTAGCAAATTTCCACTTTCCGGTCGCAAACTGAAACTTTTACATAATTATTTACAAATTAAAGCTTTCCAATATAAGTATGTATGTTATACTTAAAATATCAAAGAATCTATCCCAATTCTTTAAGCTTTTTAGGCTTTTTGTTGAATAATCTGAATTTAATATGATATTCTCAGCCCACAGTGTTTACAATCTTGTGGTTTGTTATTTAATCGAAAGTCAAAAACGTGTATGACACTTTTTTGTTTTAAGCGGAAAAGGTGGTTGTTTGTTTCTCTTAAGTAAACGGTTAACGCCGAGCATAAGGGACGTTGTAAATAAGGAGCAGAAAAGCAGACGATAAGGGTGATGTGTCTTAGTCTTTTGGTGGCACGTTTTATGGCAAAGTTGAAAATGTATACATACGTTTCATGGGAAACGAACCAGGCTCGAGGGCCGCAGTTAAATTGAAAATGGCGAAGGGCAACCAAAACAAAAACACAACAAGAGAGAAAAAGGTATAACGATGACATGAATAAAATGCCCGGTTTTATGAACACCATTAAGGGAGACCCTGTGTAATTGAATAATAATTTCAACGGCATTCAGGTGCTTCGCCGATTATTAGCGGTGTTTATGGGGAAAGACCGGATTTTGTCAAGAATTGACCATCATTCCACAAAATAGAGGAAGTATGTAAAAGCACAAAACCACTTTCATTTTCCATGCTGACCAGTAATCATTACATAGTGGTTAACCGTTTCATCAGATGTGGACATGAAGACTAATAAATCAAGCGTGAAATTGAATTTATGGACAGACAGGTCGATTCAGATTCCGCTGAAAGATTCACTTACATCTCGATTAAATCACTGCCACCTGATTTCACCGTTTTTTGTCTATTCACAGGTAATACACATCTGTAATGCTAGGGTTGTTACCTTTACAAAATAAGAGTCTACAGAGAAATTTTATTTCAAATTACATTATAATTTCGAAATTCCGTCATTTTGATTTTAAACTTTACAATTTCTTTACACATTTGTACTCTCTTCTTCCAAAGATGGAAAATATACTTTTTTATCCATGATAAATTGGTACCCTAGTTTTTATATCTCCGATTTCCTGGCTCTGCGAAAAAGTGCAGACAGCCTGGAGATTTATCTTTGATAATCAGAAACAAATTACTGGCGGTGATGAAACTGAAATGGACAAAAAAAACACAGAAACGATAATTACCTCAGCAAACCTAAGGCAAAGAAATCAAGTGATAATAGTTCATACGCCAGGCGAGGGAATTGTCTAGAAATTAGCCAGTGATGTTCGTGGTTACGAGTACATGGTACACAAAAATCGATTATGGCTTTGCTAATTAATTCAATCTAATCTGTTTTTCATCTCAAATTGAAGTTAATTCAATTAAAATCACATGTGCTGAGGTTTACATGACCGTTCCTTAGTCGTCTTTAGTGTGAGAAAATTATGTTTTTATAAACGCTTCATTTGTAAGAGCTTTTAAGCTGCGATGAAAAGCATTACTCACGATAAATAAAACGTTACCAGTATATATTTATTTGTAATATTTACCAAATTCTATTCTGAATGATATGGGTGATTCTAAGGAATTTAAGTGTTTTCCTTTTATTTCTTTTGGTAATTCTAAATTATAAATTAAACAAGACAAACGTTGCTCAAATAAGAATAAATATGATTTTACATTATATGGTAAATAATATTTTTTTAATGTTATCATTGTGCTATTAATTTTACACATTTCGAAACAAATCCGTATAATTGTACGGTTTTCCAATTAAAGGTTTGTTTTGATTTAAAAACTCAATGGATTTTACTTACATTGCATAGAGAAGGAGACATCATAACTAAAGCAATTATCTTTTCAACAAAGCATTAAAATTTACTTAATAATTTCATTTTAAATCACTATTGGAGGTCAGTTTCGTAATCAAGAGTTTAGTTGTAATAATCACACTTTTATTTTTAAATCTTATAAACCACCCAGAGTAAGTTTTCGGAGCAAACTCATCCCACTCTCTCTTGCGCCGGAGGAGTTTATGTAAATCTTACGCTCTCTCCACCGAGCGGAGATGAAGTCAAAGCAGGACGGTTTACGCCCAAACTTGAATACGTGTAATAATATTAATAAACACTATTTTCTTTTCATATAATAAATCATTAATGTGTAAACAGTAACAACTTTATTGAATTTAATTTTTAAAGAAACCGAGTATTTTCTTAATATTTTAGTTTAATAATTGTGTGCACAATTTTCGGAGGAGCAAGATCAGATTCTCTTTCATTTGTGCTGAGAGTAGTGGAAGAATTATTTTACAGTTTACTTTTCCACTGAACTGAGCTGCGCTTTGAATTCCTCTTTGAGAGACGCGCTTTCGGAGGAGAATTTTAACGAGGTGGGAGCAAAACCGCGCTTATTCTTCACTCTGAAACCACCAACGGAGTTTGAACACTGTTTATCTCATTTTGTACAAATTACTTAAACAAGTTTCACTTTTCGATTGACTTTAAATACAACTAAAGAAATTCTAAGAACTTCTCAATTTTTGTTTAAATTTAAAAAACGGTAATTCGAATTGGGGTTTTTAATATTGCCTCGTCTTGTCGACCTAGTTGTTTAAATAAATATTAAAATATCGAATAACTAATTTTTATATATTTTTTAATTCTTCTAATTTTTATAACCAAAGGGCAAAAAATATTAATTTCTGCTAGTTGGTAAAAAATAAAATTTTGCCCTTGAATAATTTATTGATTTTTATGCGGCAAGAAATTTTGGAGAAACGGGACGAAATAATTGGTTCAACAAGTCCGAAATATGGGAAGTGGTTTACCCAAAGGCTGGTCAGATTACGACAGAGCAATTACCAGGAGAGGAATTTGTGCCCGGGGTATGGAAGCGGTGATATGTGATACATGTTATCAGCCAGTGTTATTTAATTTGTTCCCCATGTAGAATGTACCTCAGCATCTGATAAAGGGGGTTATGGCACAATAATTCTGTTATGCTATTACCAGCAGAAAATTCCCACCCATTCTTCTTTCTATTCGAAATGATGAGACTGATATTTCTGTTGTTTCACTTATTATCAATTCCAGGTGTTCATCTGCCAATAAAGAGAATAGCTCAATTATTAACTGTATTACCTAATTTCAATAAGCATATTTTTATTTTATAATATTGTTTAAATATTTCTGAATTTTTTAATAAATAAGAGTTATAATAAAATTATAATATATTATACAATTTCGTCTATAATAATACAAAAAACTTAATTACAGAAGAACATTTTTTATAAAAAAAAAAGTCATAATGATTTGTCAATTAAATTTACAATTTACAATTTTTTAATCTGAATAATTTATACATTTTGATCCATATTATTATGATATTTTATTTTGTAATTTTGGTTTCATTAATGAGTCTTTAAATAATCCTCTTATCACCAAAACCGAAAATTTATCAGATCATTTAAAGCATATTAAAAATAATTATGGCCAAACCACCCGATTTTCTGTCTAATTAGAAGGGTTGCTTTACAATTTATCATTGAAACACTAATTAAATTAGGAATATAAGTATATGAGGATATTTTTCGCTTATTTTATATATATAGGAACAAACAAGATATATTATTTACACAAACCATAAATCAAAAGTCTGGTTTTTATCTGATTTATTGCTGGTTTGAAAAAATAGAACAGGATTATTTTAAACGCTACGGATAAATTATACATATGACCTTTTAAAAATCCCTAAATTCTAATCATTCCTAGAAAAATCAATTTAAATTTTAGAAAATTAAAGTTATCAAACTCATTAAAAGTTATTATGAATCATCACATAAAAATCAATTCAATTGGTCCATAAAGTATCAACTCAAATAAATTAAATATTATTGCAAATTTTATGAAATTGCGTTGCTTTATTAATTCAAGGAATATCGCAAAAGAAATATATTCAGAACCGAAAATCGAGCTTGAGCAGCAGCTGATAATAATTTTATTGCGGAAAATCAATTCGATAATAAGCGTCGACATTGAGAGGGTTATTTGAGAGCGGAGAGTGCGGAATGGGGGCTTTATTTATTTGCCACGTGGGACATGGAATCGGATTTAATTTAGAATATGTAATTGGGCAATTAAAATGGATACATTATGAAATCGAAAGCGCCTTAAATTAATCTGGCGTCCGCCAGTTTAACAACAAATTAATTCCATAAGTCCCTACTCTCAATAATTACCACTAGAAAACAATTTTACAAACTTGTTCTTTGATTTCAATAAACAAATTTCATTTTATCCGCATTAGGTGGTCTTTGAAATATCTCAAACCAGAAGTTTGAATTTCAATAAATATTACAACAAAAAACTTTAAAGTCGTGAAGTCATGAGATGAACTTAAAGAACAGACGTAAATCGGTCATTTACAACTCTATTTCACAAAAGAAATATTCTATAATGAAAGTGTTTATTTGAACGAAATTGAATAAAGAAACCTTTTATATGAATGTTAATAACATAAAATTAATATTATGGCACTCAAAATGTCATCTAATTCGAAGAATTTTTCACGAAGATCAGACTTTAATAATAATTTAATAATAATCAATTAAATTTCGTTAAATAATGAAAAACATATATCGGACTTCTCAAACGAATTAGGACTACTTACACTATGTGCAAGAAAAAGATGCATGATACCATTCTTTCCCTATTACTCCAAAAGTGTGTGACAGCGAAATTTTAAAAAACGATAATTATTTTTAATTTGTTTGTTAAATTATTAAAAAATCATAATTAAACACACTGGCCTTTTTTTAAATTACTCGTTACGTTCATGACTTAAATCAACCCTTGTGTTTACTAATGTATTATTTATCGACTTAGTTGTATAAATAACTATTTTGCATAATAGGCTTCTGTGTTGGTGTTATATATACTTGACACTTAGGAATCGTGGAAAGATATTCAGTCTCTTTGTATAGTGGTTGTTTTTAAACATTAACTCTTGTTTGAAACTGAGATCGAATATGTCCTTTTCTTAAAATTTTCTATTATTTTAAAAACCTCAATTTAATAATAAAAAGCACTTCAACACTTTCTATAAAGCACTAGTTCTATAATGTTATTTCACCAAATGCATAGAACTACTTTTTTGCACTCCCGTATCAAAATATACGCTTTTCAATATCCATTTGAGTTTCGTAATGTTTCACTTTATGGCACTCACTGAAAATTTTGAATTTTTATTTCACTAGTGAAAAAAATGTCATAAACTATCCA
>JXOV01003062.1:0-16007 GCA_001014945.1 Clogmia albipunctata
TTCAACTTCTTGCAACGGAGTGTATGTTTTTGTTGTAGGCTCGGGGAACAGGAAATGGGAGTTTACTGAAACCAACTGCAGGAATTGAAAGGGAGTTTTCTTTTTTATTAGGCAATCCATAGCACCTAAGCCGGTTGTAAATGGAACCAGTCTATCCATCCATTTTATTTCTATTTTAGTGTTATTATCTTTTTCAACAACTATTGAATGAATTTTTAAGAATTCGCAGTAATATTTTTCTCCAATGTCATTGATATAAACAAATAGAAACTTTTCGCCACCGTAAATGATCCGCCCAGAATTCTTTGTACCAAAATTCAACTACTAAAAATTATAATTTATGATCTTAGTANATCTTTTTCAACAACTATTGAATGAATTTTTAAGAATTCGCAGTAATATTTTTCTCCAATGTCATTGATATAAACAAATAGAAACTTTTCGCCACCGTAAATGATCCGCCCAGAATTCTTTGTACCAAAATTCAACTACTAAAAATTATAATTTATGATCTTAGTAATTTAGATTGAAAATATATTTTGACATTTGTCATGTTTCAACAATAAAGTAAACTTTGACTTATTAATCAATTAAATTTTTTCCCATTAAATGACAAAAAAAACAATATGTCTTAAATGTTGGTTCTGGCTTCTAAATGTGGTGTAAATGATAAGTGCTATTACAGGAATATCAGTGATACAGTGCTTGGTGCTCTATTTGTGTGATGTATTGCAAAATTGAAACCTATTATAATATAAAAAAATAAAGTAAATTATGAATTTATTATTATTAATGTTAATAAATAACATTGTCTCATTTTTATTAAATAAAAATTAACTTTTCAACAAATCCATATCTGTGCTATATTTATTAATTATATAATTTCATTAGCTTCGGGTTGTTTATTATATTAATTTGATTGCATTTTAATCACATCTCTCCAACCGTTTTAATTGTTTATAGACCGATTAAATTAAGGGCAATTAAAATTTAAATTGCCTTTTTATTATAAAATTTCCTCGAAAATGAGCGATAAAATTGTAGGTTCGGAATTAAATTACGAGTATAAGCTCGATGAAAATGAAATGATCAGTCAGTGATCAGCCGGAGGGGATTGATTGATCGATCTGTATTTACGTATTTGATTTTTTTCTCATTTCTGTTTCATATAATATTACAAAGTGCAACATTGGTTTAGAAATCAGGTGTCGCGTCAACTTCTTGTTAATAACCATTGTCTGTGGCACAGAAACACAGAAAAATTATCTGCACTTGCAGTTTCATTTGCAAAATTCCATGTCAATTGAGAGTCGAGTTTTAAGCCCGAGATTAAAGCCATTGAAATGAGATAATTTATTGGATTTACACAGTTTCCTGTAAAATTTTCATTTCAACATTATCTCGGTCAAATAAATCACATTTGCAAAAGGTTTTTCTTTTCGCAAATGAACTTTCGGCAAATGATTTGTACGGTAATCGGTTGTGTCGAGACGACTAAATTAAATATCACGATCGACCCGAGGAAAGGTGAGTTTGGCATTAGGAAAATGCAAGATGCAGATCGTTGAAAAGTTCAAGACCAAAACCGTTACAACACTTTGCTCCAATAAAATCAGTGTGTTTTCAAAGCAATTTGCATTATGTAACCATTTGATGGAAATTATGTGGGTAATTTGTAACCAATTTACTTAGACTGGAGTGTGTTTGTCTGTGTAGTGGTTTATTTCTTCGTCTTCAATGGTAAGGCGGTATTGAATCTACTATAATTACCTTCAAATTGAATGGAAATGCAATGCAAAGCTTATTCACAAATGATTACTCACCAAAGGCCAACGATGACAGTGACTTTTCCAATTATCGCCCTCTTTGAAACAGAAATACTATTGCTATGGAACGGGGCTTGGAAGAGATTTCAATCAATCCACCATCAAGATCTTGTTTATTATCAAGTCGTAATTAGGAAATAATTTTCAAAAAATTGAATAATAAAAGTGGATTAATTAATACAAAGAAGGTAATTATTAATAAATAATTGAATTCCAAAGGTAATACTATATTTATTGATTAATTTTTGATTGATTTAATATAAAGGTTATTAATCCACTGATAACAATTTCAGCTAAACCTAATACAATAAACCTAAATACACAGTAGATAGTTCTTCCAAAAAAAGTTAATTGTTGCAACATTATTATTATCTAATTAGATTCTAAAAGTACTTATTCTATTATTAATTAATTTTTAACCAATGTTTATACCAAAAAAAAGAAGATTAAAAAAATTATAAATTGTTTATATAAATAAATATGATACAAAACCAAATCATGGGGTTTTTATTGACACCTCAAATTATTTATCAGCCAACCGTTTTAGGCATATAGTCAAAGCCGCTTATTGTAATAAGTTGTCAAGATTTTTACATTTTGAGTATGTGACGTCGTTGGGGGCGCTGTCATTCATAGTTTTGATTTTTTATGTATAAAAAAATATCGGTTTTAATATGCTGAATTACCAGTCCATTCATTTTATTTATATTACAAATGGGACCTTTTTTTACGCTAAAAAATTATCCGCCCCGGATTCGATCCAATGACCTCGAGGAGGCAGTCAAGGATCTGACTGACTGATTGGATCTGTTTACAACTAATCTAGATGCCTTTAATTGACTACTAATACACTGAAAACAAATAGTAATGAAAGGTCTTAATTGAAAGTGATACGCTGAATTTCCATTATTCTGCGCCGAAATTCGAAAACAATCTAAAAAATCAGAAATAATTCCATCACTTTTAGAGTCGACTTTAAAATGAAAATGGTAAGAAAATCGTGATTACTGATCAATGTAACTTATTAAAGTCTTATTTTAGCTATCTCGTCTCTACCCAATACTTGAACAGGGATTAGAGCTGAAAACATTTTTCGGAAAAGACGACACATTACAAAAAAACAGAAAATTACTAGCTAAATCAGTAAATAAACAACATTAATCCATCTGGTTGGTTGTTTTTTAAAGTTATAATTTCTTTTCCAAAATCATATCTAGATGGAAAAGCTTCATGTTCTTCAATCTGTTTACTGTCATCCTATAAACATATCATACCCATCGTCTTTAAATTAGTTATAAAAAACTGTTTGCGTTTTCGTATCCAAAAGTTAGCTTTTCTACATCAATTCATGTTTCATAATGCGTTCTTTTTCGCCCTAGTAAAAACTTTGAATTTTTATTTGACTAGGGTAAAATAAAAATCATAAATATTCGAATAAATTTGTTTCAAAGTCAAAATTTCGGTGCCATTTTGAGAAACAAACTTTTAAATTTTAAATGCAGGCCCTAAAAGCATAAAAATTCGTTTTAATAGAGACCGTTGTAATGGTCAAATTTTTAAAAGTTAATTCTATGTGAATTTTTTAGGAAAGTGTAAGAAAACTTATATCCTGATCGGGAGTAAATTCCGTATTTTAAGATGGAAATAATGAAAAACTCTCCTAACGGGTCGTATTTCAAATTAGTTTCCTTGCTACAGAACGGCTCATTTTACATTCTTGTAGCACAAATAACTATTAAACCACATTCATTAGGAATTATTTCTCTTTTTCATGCACAGAATTAATATTAATAATAGAACTTTCCACTTTTGTCATTTGTTATAATAAATCTAACAATGCTTTTATAAACTTAGAATCTACCTTCAGAATAAAATACATCATGGACTGAGAGATATTTTCAGTTGCTTGGCAATATCCGGCTTCAGTCTATAAATATCTTTTGTTTTTGAACATGAAAAAAATTATGATTAAAAACATTTGGAACGAACTTATCTATAGAGAATAAAATCATTAACCTGATCATTTTTTAAACTTGGAAATTTGTTAGATCTCAGTAACCAACAATGAAAAACCCAAATAAATCAACAAACCCGATATTTCCTATATTTCATTTTTTTTGTTTAACACTACAATTTCAATGTTAAGACTTAATAGGTGTTAATAATTTAATTTCTCAAGTAACTTGTTAACACTACAGTTTCCCTTATGAATTCTTCACTTAATGTATTTTTTGTTTAAAAATTATACACTTATAACATTAGATTAGGAAGTACACGCAGTGATTAGTGTAATCTCTACAAGTAAATATTACACAAATTAATACATGTTGAATAAAGGAAAACAATGGTATCCAATTATATTTATTGGGGTAGGACAAAAAGTAAGTACAATTAGAACCGAATGATGCTGTTGTTACAAAAAGCATATTTATTTGTAGAATAAGGTCCTAACTGTTAAAATTTTAGCCAAATCGGACTGGTAGTTTTGCTTTAATCGAGTCTAAAAGCGAGCATTCCGGCAACATTTTGAAAAGTGCAGAAAGAGCAATATCGTTCGGTGATTCGTTTCCTAATATTCGAATGGAAATCACTAAGCAAAAATAATGATACTTTTAACACTGCTCAAGAGGACTCTTATCAATTAATAGCAATCGTCAAATTTGTCTTAATAAATTCCATCGTGGTTCCCCGAAAGTTTTCTACGTACGCCAAAAATGAATCCCATTGAGGGATAAAGTGAAAAACCCTTCGTATATGTAGGCCCCAAATTGAAAGTGTTCCAGATAGCTAAGATAGTAGGCAACTTAAAAAATTCCTAATTGAATGCTTACTACATAAAATAGGATAAACAGATAACTGGGCTTGACTATGTTGAAATTTTGGACGGATGCGACAAAAACAGAATAAAACGACTCCAATTGGAGAACAAAAAATTCTCTTTAGTCCCGAATTCACCGGTTCTCACCTCGTCCGTTGTTATGGCCAAAATGGCTGATATATACTAGGAAATACTATTTAATTTTTGTATATTCTCTAAATATTACCCACTTAGACTATTTTCAGCATTCAAACTCGAAAAAGTCACATGGTGGATAAAAATGTGAGACGAATTAAGAGCTCATCACCGCAAAATAATCCTATTTTAAAGGCGTTCGGAAAATTATTTTTTTATACTGTTATAAAAACATAGAAATTTTTAATTAAATACAGTGGACGCCGCTTATTAGGACCACGGTTAATAGGAACAATCGCTTTATTGGGCCAAAATGGCTAGGAACGGATCGGCCGTATATAAACACATTAAAAATTCATCGCTTAATGGAGCTAAACCCATAGCTTTATGGGGCCATTCTCTTACCAAGATCACTATTACAAGGAGTTGCAAGAACAAGTGCAAGTGACGACAGCTCAGTCTTTTGTATACTTTTATTCACACCAATCTTGACCAAAAGAGTAGGAAAAACCTAAAAAAATCTTCTCCTCACATGTTTGTGTTCGTCGATTTGATGACACCGCAATAGTTTACACGTCTCTCTGTTGTAAATTTTTTGGTAATCAATATATTCAACACTACATACAGAATCATATTTAATTGTTCAATAGATTGCTAATTCATTCCGTTTTCTTATTTACGTCCCTCTTCGTTCGTTATTACCGTTTGAGAATTAACGCTTTGTTTGGTTGACAAGACACAACGCATGTACCACGTCATTGTCGATTCGATTATTTTAAAATTTTTCAAGTTAAACATATATTGAACAATTATTATTTATTAAATACACTTTTCTAAGCACATATGAATGTATATACATAGGTACATACTCGTACATATTTAAAAATCTTTACCTACAGATTAAATTCTAGCTTTTATTGAACAATCGCTTAAAAGGACCAATCGGTTAATAGGGCCAAATAATGCCGGTCCCAGAGTGGTCCTAATAAGCGGCGTCCACTGTATATGAAGGTCAAAGGAGACTAAATTGATAAATAAATTTAAAAAAATTACAAAAAAAAACATTCTCCTAAAGTCTTTAGAAACGTACTTTTGAGTCGCCCTTGTAATTTAGGTTTAATATTTTGTAAAAAAAAATAAATAATTAATTTAAATGGATATAGTAATATCAAAAGCGACGATTATTACGATAAGATATATAACTGTTTCACATAAATTAATATAACAAAGAATATTTTTTATTTTATATTTTTTTATTGGTTATAGAATTAACCAATAAAAAAATAAAAAATATGAATTAAAATAAATATCCAAAAGGAGTATAAAGTTTTTTACAATAAAATAGTATAAACTGTGCTCTCATTACTTTTTAGTAGATGAAATAATCTGGATTGTTATTTACCAAATTAAACTATTCTTTTAATATTATTTAATTATTTTATAGGTAATTTTTTAACATTTCTATGTATGTCATAAATTTACATAATCGTCATTCATGTCTCATATGAATGACGATTATGGAACCGTTTATATTTTATTTAAAACACTTATGTCACTATTTAATTTCAAGCATGCATGTTCAAAAGAAGGATTTTAAAACTAAACACTAATAGTTCTTGTTTACAATTTGATTGCTGCAAAAATCACGTTATTGCAAAAGAGACAAACGGCATTTCACTAAACATTTCACGACTCTAGCATTTAGCGCCATGTAATGTTTATACTGCATCCACTTTACATGGTAGAAATTGAAATTAATTTGACGCACGCAATTGCTTGTCTGCCACTTGACCAGACTTTCGACTGGGTGGTGTGAAGATGAATATGATAAACTACTCGGTCCATATTACATTCAAGTAATTACAAAACGACAACTGTGATAAAACTCAAACTTAATCTTATAAAATCTGTCTGGGTTCCTCGTCTGACCGCTCGCACAGCTCTGTCGTTTCGTATAGAATTTCCAAATCGTTTATTCAAGTTTAATTTCCTCATCTTCGTCGGTCCAAAGAGCAGTTTTTCGGTCAGTGTGTCCAATTATATCATGCAGATGATTAATGGAGTCAAGCGACGACAACGTTTCGTTTACAGACAAAAATATAACAAAATTCAGTCTTCCAAACGAAATGGAAATCCGATGCATAATCAAGATTTGTCTCTGGTTAGGGCTCTGCAGTAAATATAATTAAAAAGTAAGGTACATAAAGATACGTAATATTGAATTAATTGTGGGAACTCATTAAGGGGGATTAACGTTTAAATAAACAATGATAAAGCAATTTCCAAAAAGTTGCAGATGATTTTTTCAGGAAATATTTTTTCAAAAACTATTTAATCAAATGATACAATTTACATTAACATAACTTTAATTTATTATAAAATCAATCAATACATATTTATATTATTTGTTTTATTTTAAAACTAGTTTTTGGGAATTTTTAAAATACAAAAGCTTATATTTGTTTTACTTTCACTTTCAATATTAGAAATGAAACCTTAGTACATATTAATAATTTTTTTGTAATTCCGTATCGAAAAGTAGCCTCTTTTTAACTCAAATTGGTTCTGTAATGGGTAGAATACACCGAAACTTGGTTCGAATTCTTTTGTTTTCTTGTTTGTTGAAACCTAAAACAGGTTTTTGCGAATAATGGCATTTCCGATAAATATATCAAACTGCATGTCTTTGGAAAGAAGAAATTATTCTGAATTGAATTTTTAAAATTCTTATAAACTTATTATTAACGCTGTTATTTAGGTATCTTAATTTTCCATTATCCTCCTATTTTTCTTTTTGTTTATTTAACCCACGAAGCTGCCATAAATCTCAGACGGCTAAACCAATGGCTTGGTCAAAATACCGTTTGAAAGTGAAAGCGCCTGGTGTTTGGATATTCTCTGTAACCCTTATGTGCACAAAATTTACTTGTTTATACCGAGCACATTTTTTCTTAAATCAAATTCGCGATAAATGAATTTTTCTGCCAAGAATTGGACAAAATAGAAACGAAATGTTATTGCGCAACAAATTCCGAGGACGAATGTGATCTGAAAATAATATAAAGACCTTTACTCGGTATTAAGTGGCGATTTTTTTTTATTTGTGTTTGGGGTTACCCGTATCGTCACACTTTTTTTTGGACATCACAAGGGCTGGCATTGAGGAGTGGCGAATTAAATAATTATTTTCAAAATTATGTTATTTGCATAATTAGTAGTAGGAAGATGTGTTTAAAAATCCACATTTTTATTTTAGATTTTAAGAATATTTTTCATAAAACAGATTGTCACAGACAATTCTTGACCACTCTACACTAAAACTGGAACTGTTAACACCTTTGAATTGATAGTTGAAGTCCTGTACATCTTTCAAAATATATTAAATAAAAGTGTTAAATTAATTTTAATAATCTATTTTTTTTTCATAAAGAAAAGGAAAAGTATTTCTAAATGGTCCTTTTCCATGTGTAGGGAGCGAGCCGATTTATATAAAACAGATATTAAATATCAAGTCAACTACTTTATGTAATTCAAAAGTAAAATGATTATAAAAATTCCAAGGCATTAAACACAAATAATTTAATTGCACTACTTTTAATTTATCTTTTACAAGTGACCCAATTATAAGAAAAGAAAGGCATTTCATAACAATAAATAACTTTTATTTTACCCAAAACCTTTAATAAAATATTATAGACTGGTAATAAAAAAAATTTAAACGGCATTTTCCTTATTGGTAAAAATTTAAATAGAACCTTGGCTGTGATCCTCGAATACCTTCATAAAAAACACTTTTATACCGTGAAAACTCACTTCTATAAAACTCTCAGCTAAATTTGACATTTTCTTTAAATGTCGAATTATAATAATTTATTGAAAACACTCTTCGTGGACATCGGCAGCAATAAAAATGGAGATAAGCTATTAAAATCAATCAAAACTAGTTGTTCTTCACCCCAATTTCGAAAATAACCATCTCAAATGAAACTCATCACAGCTTCTTCTCTTTTATCAGAGATCTGGCCAATAACAATTTATGATAAAATAGCTCACAAGTTACGAAATTGAATATTTATTAATAGATACGTTTTTCCATATGGAGTGTGGACTGACGACATTCCTCATTAGTATGGAAAATCTCGAAAGACGCTTGATAATTTTTGGTAAAAATGGTTTATTTCTGAATTTTACAAAAATTCACTCCTTTTTTTCTAAACAACAAACATTACAAAACACATCATTCCTCAGTTTACCAGCCGCTTCCGTAGCTGTTGGACCATCCTCCGTGTCCACCGCCGGACCATCCTCCGTGTCCACCGCTGGACCAGCTGCTGCCTCCGCCGAGGGAGCCACCGTACAGGGAGCCTCCGCCCAAAGAGAGACCGTGTCCACTGCCTAGGGAGATTGAAGATCCGCCCAAAGAGTAGGAGCCGCCGAAGTCTCCGCTAGAGTATCCACCTCCATATCCGTATCCGCTTCCGTATCCACCTCCGTAAGATCCTCCCAAGCTTCCTCCGTAGCTGATTCCGCCTCCAATTCCTCCTCCGAGTCCGAAACCTCCTCCGGTGGAGCCGGAGTGGGTGTGAGAGGTGGTGTGTTGACGGATGACGACTGGGTATGGCCTGTTCACGACGACCTTGACGGGGACGTGACGAGTGACTGGGACGGGCCTGTCAACGCGGTAAGGGCGGTCCACACGGACTGGGTAGGGCTTCTCAACGGGGACGGTGACGGTTTGGACGACTGGGACCTTGACTGGGACCTGGACGTTCTTGACAACTGGGTATGGGACGGCAACCTTGTTCACAACCTGGTAAGGGACGGCCTTCTCGACCTTGTATGGGACTGGCACTTTAACTGGAACCTGGACGGTCTGGTGGTAGACTGGGACCTTCAGTGGGACAGAGACGGACTTGTGGACTGTGACTGAGCCAACCTGGGCAGTTGAACCTCCTCCGAGACCGATACCACCGATACCTCCACCGATACCACCTCCGATTCCTCCTCCGATTGAACCTCCATCAATGTGTCCTCCACCAATGCCGAAAGAGCTAGACTCGATGTGTCCTCCTCCAATGGAGCCACCAAAGGATCCACCATCGATATGACCTCCTCCTAGGGAGATACCAGAGTCAATGTGTCCTCCATCGATATGACCACCACCAATTCCGAAAGAGCTGGATTCAATATGACCTCCTCCAATGGAGCCACCATCGATGTGACCTCCACCAAGGGAAATTCCAGAGTCAATATGTCCTCCTCCCAAGGAGATTGAACCACCTCCAATATGGCCGCCGCCATAACTGCTCAAATGCTCCCCGCTGAAGTCGACTTCATGACTTCCGTGGTGGATGCCATTACCAGCTACCAAAGCGGCAGTAGCACAAAGGGTCAAAACCTGGAAGATTTAAAAAATATTATAAAGTAAACTTGCTTTAAATTAATTGAAATGTACGAGGGAGGGGGTGTTATTTCAAAGTATGTATGTATAATTTTATTTATTTATTTAAAATACTATAGATAATGTTATAATTAATATATTTTCAAATAATGTGTTTAAAAAATATAAAGTAATATAAATTTTTATTTTAAATGTAATTTTTAACTTATATATTTTCATCCCTTATTATTTTTAAAATCTTTGAATGTAATTATTAAAAAATCTTTTAAACTTTTTTTTATATTATGTATAAGAACATATTATTAATTGCTTTGATATTCTATTTTTAGATTAACACGTTCCGCCGATCTATAGGCTTCGGTAAAAGTGGCTTTAGTAAAAGCGCCAGAATGCACATAATAAAACATTTCACTGGAGAGCTTTCAACACTGAACTTTTTTAACAGATATGCAATCGATTAACACTTTCACGCCCCAAAACCTATCGTATTCGAGGAGACTTGAAAATAGGAACTTACCAAGAGTTTCATGATTTTGTCACTATAAAACTATGTGTCTAGCTAAACGGATCGAACGAAAATGCTTAACTTTTTGGGAACTCGATCCGTATTTATATGGCCAAAAGTATATAGCGGCGAGTTGCCAGTGTCTGGGTGTCCAAAATCTATATTGTCAGGCACTACATAACATCATCATTTACCATATGCTAATCTTCGGCGATATATCTGGCCAAAAATATTCAATACAGTCGCCTTTTGGTGGTGTCTGCGCTCTCGTGAGGGGGCACGAAAATCAAACTAGTTTTCTATCAATCACAGGTGAAGCCCCAAATATTTTTTCTCCATCGAGTATCTCTGAGCATAGTGTTTGTGACCAACAGTCGCTTACATAATCGAGGAGGACGCCATCAAACGAATTATCAAATGTCACTTTCGCTTTCGAGCTCTCTTAAATCCGAAGGAATCTTTAAAAAAAACTGTTTCTAAATAAGCAAATCAAGGATCAATAAAATTTTTTGCAAATCTCTTTCGATACCAATAAAATAGTTAAGCTAATTAAGAAAGAAGACCATAAAATTAACATCTTCCAAAAATGGAGACCAAAATGCCTGTTACATAATCTTGGATTATAACTATTAAATAATATGCAAATCAACCGGTGGCTGATCAGACCTTAAACTCTCTGCTTTCCCATATCGATCCGATTTTTTCCCATAAAACGGTTTTTATGGGAAATAAGAGTGCAAGTGATTGTCATATCTATCCATAAAACTTTTTCCAAACTATCACTAATGTCCCAATGAACCAGATAAATTTATGTTTTTATTTGCGAAAAATGATAGGTTACAAGCTCGAACAAGATAAACGCTTAAACTTTAAAAGGTAGTGCTGACTTTTACATAATATCTGCTCCTAGATTACAATTAAGAGTAAGCCTCCTTGTGACTTGCGTTATTTTTACAGTAGGGTCAGTCAACTTTGGCAATTTATTATCGCATCATTACGAAAAAATTTAACAGCTGACTGTTTATGTCACTAATATGTAACTTCGTTTCGTTAACAGTTATTCGTTATGACCAAAAACTTTTATTGATAATATTAGATACGTTATGATCTAATTTTTCTCAATAAGCTATTGTTCTACAATATTATTAGTTTTTGTTTAGGATAACTAAAAATTAAGTTCATAGAGGTTTAAGGTAATAAAGGATAATAGGATAAAAAAAGGATAAAAAAGGTTCCTGGTTGATCTGGAGAGAAAGCGGTTCATGGAGCGAATGCTGGAGGATCCACGGACAGACATACAAGTTTATGCTAGCTTGGCAAATTAATTCGTCAAAGAAAATTTAAACATTGCTTATTCTCATTTATTTAAACATAAAAATTTGTACATATAAAATTTATGTTTTTATCTTAAAAGTTAAAAAACATACTTGAAAAATGAAAATAATTTCAAATGTAGCCTATTAAAATTAATTTGATAAAATTTAGTTCATACTTGGTTAATATATTACTCTTATCCAAGTACATATGAATTCGTTGGGTCTTTTTTTTTAATAACATAGTAATCATGAAATAACTATATAAAAATTCTTATAATTAAGTATAACATTATTAGCAAAAATCAAACTTTTCATTATTTGGTTTAAATCAATCCAAAACGAATTCAAATCATATAAATTAAACTTAATTTTTCAAGTATAAATTTGTTAAACAAATCCAAATTCTGTTTTTATACTCGTATCAATCAAAATAAGATCAACTTAGAAAGAATAATTTGATATAATTTTAAAAACAATTTGCAAATACAAATCTAAAAATTTGATCTGAAATCTGGTTACAATTATCATGCGCCAGCTACAAAGTCAGCGGTTCTTTTTTGTATGAATTTAGTGAGCTGTGTGTGTAGCTGGCGCATGATAATTGTTCAAATGGAAATTGTCTAAAAACTAGGAAAGTAAGTACATTTGGATAAAGCACTAATGCTATATGGTTAGTTTCAAATGGAATTATTTTTAGTACAATAGAAAATTTGGCGATATATTAATAATTTTGAATTTTAATTAAGACACGTACAAAGAGCACGTTAGGTGTGAAGATTTAATAACAAGAATAGGTAATAATGCATTATCACCACTGTTCATCTAAAATTGTCAGCAAAGGAATTTCTCAACGTCTTGGTTGGATTTTTTATCGACTTTAACACCTTAATTTTATATTTATTTTGATCTTCTTAAAAGAATTTTAATTTGGTTAAATAAATTGTTAGATTATTTATACTGATTTATTTCAACGAAACAATTAATGCAACAAATGAACTTTATCTAAGTTTATTTTTAGCAAACTATAACTTATGTATAATTTATGTTGATACTGTTAACCCAAACTCATGAATATTATAATTTGTGAGCATTGTAAAAAAAATAATAGATTTGTCACTTTTTGTATTGTTTTGTATACAAAATTTCAAAATCAATTAGCAGTATATTGTAAAATTGCCAAATGCCAAGATCAATTCCGAATCCGATCAACCATAAAATTGTCAAACATTGGTGACCCAGACTCGGCTTGAACTTTTCACTAATACATAGACTTAAAATCGAAAGGCATCTTGTGACCAAGTTGCATTAATTCTATTACTTCACTATTGATGAATGCATATTTATTTCGGTTTAATTTATGATAAACAATCTTTACCAAAATTGATAACAAACTTAAAAAAGAGATATTTGAACGGTTTCCAAATTTCCGCCGAATGTACGTCATCTGAAATTACGAAAAATTATATAAAACGCTTCGGAAGTGAATTAATTATATTAATTTATACAAAAAAAGAGATTATTTAAGATTTATTTGATATAAAATTGATTATAAATTTACACAACCCTAAATTATATTAAAATTTTTTATTCAAATATTTGTATTTCACTTTCTCCTTGATATTGACTTTTGTACACACCTTCTTTTATAAATATTTTGAATAAAATTTTCATATTCAATCATATTTCCATTTTAGTTCAAAATATGATTTAATGCAAATTTTTAATAGTAACTTTCTGCAATTAAAATATCTTCCAAAAATAATTTACTTGTCGCCAAAATCAAATAATGCCAATCGTCAATTGTAATTGTTTTACAGACAGGCTTTTAGTACTTTTCCCCTTTTAACTTCTGTTAGGAACATGAAGAGTCTCAACCTACCATTGGGTTTTCAGTGTATTATTAGTTAATTAATAGCGCCTAGCCCTAGACTGATTCTAAATTTCGATCCCAAGCGCCCTTGGAGGCAGTCCAATGTTTTACCCCTCAACCATAGAGGCGGAGTTTTTAGTCCTTGGATGGATTATATTGATATCGAGCTAAAACTACAAGTTTCTTCCATGGAAAGTAATACACTCGGTACTGGTGTATGTTCCTTCTTGGAGGATAAAACCTAGTATTACCTTTATATTATACTAAGGCGCTTTATCGAATCATTTGTGCATAATGCTAATATTCCATCAACGCAAAATGATTTTCAATTATTAATTTTTCTTCAACTGTATAAATTTGGTTAATATGTGAATTTATCGAAGAGTTATTTCAATTCTTTGACAACTTCACTTCTTAATCTTTCAGCCAAAGTTCGTTTGCTGTGTCGAGGGAAAAGAAGATTTTGGCAAACATATTTTTGCACTCCGATTATATTCAAACATATTCCATAAATATTATATTTGAATATGAAAGGAAAACGTCACTATTCACTGTTTATTGGGTTTGTTAAGAAAATAACTGAAGACAGTCCAATTTTACGTAAAAGTCAACGATCGTTTTCGCCATTGGAATATTTTTTGGTAAAATATTCCATTTGGTATCAAATTTAGTTTATTAAACCTACAATTTATCTCTAACATTTGAGTTCGTAATCCATCTCCAAATAAGTAATTTTAAACCAATTTCAACCCACAGTAGTTCAAAGCATAATTCCATATAATAGGCACACCCACAACATCCAATTATACCCTTATTTGAGGAACATTTATTATTTGTATATTTTTTCCAAAAAATCAAAATTAAATTTCAAAATATACTTTTTAGAAGGAAACCTCGAAAAAAGGTTGAAATTTGTCTAGGCCTAAGTAAGTCATATGTAATGATGAAATAATTAACACTTAATGAAACTAACTGTAAATTTTAAACCACCATGAAGTTGATACGTTAAATGGTTAGCAATCCTTTGCTAAAACTCAGAGCAGCTCAAATTAGCCATGTCGAAAGCACGGCCTTAACATATACAAAACGGTGAACATAGTATTTTTAGTTATTAAATTATCACAAATATTGCAAAATTATCAGACCGAGGTGAATCCCCTAATCTTCTACGCGTTTGCGTTTATGTAAATCTTGTGAAATATCATCTGAATTCCTATGCTTTTCGAAAATCTATAAGCGAAAGTTATGATTTTTCGAAATAGTTTCAGACGGAAAATTCCTAAGGTGTCACATAAGCTCACAGTTTTCTTGGAAACGAATTCCAGGTTGGGCTTGTTTTATAATATAATTCGGCTTTGTGTCTCGCCATGGCCTTAGACTTGATTTATTTATCTGGACTGTATCATCGGTCGGTGGAAAACATCCGGCTCTCCTTATTTACATAATTTTATTATTTAACTATAGACCTGTGTGGACTCTCAATCTTTTTATTATCAGCAGTAAAAATCGAAAAGTCTTTTTTATAGTTTGTATTTTTCAAGTTTATTTCGGAATTTTTTTTTACATTAATTTTTGGACAACCTCTGTTCGATTGGCGAACAGACTGTTTGTTGAGTATTTTTTTGTACTTGTCTTAGAAATGGGACTGATTACCAGCTCTTCAAGAGTTTCTTCAGTTTGTGTCCCCATCCGGATCCGGATCCATATCCGTAGCTAGATCCGTATCCAGATCCGTATCCGGATCCGTAACCGAGTCCGCTGGAATAGCCTCCGCTAGAGTACAGGCTGCCGCCTCCAAGGGAGATTCCTCCACCGAGGGAGTATCCAGAGCCTCCTCCTAGAGAGTATCCAGATCCGTATCCAGATCCGTATCCTGATCCGTATCCACTTCCGTATCCAGATCCGTATCCATATCCACCTCCTAGTCCGCTTCCGCTGCTGATGATGGTGGCGCTGCCTCCATCACCGTATCCTCCGAAACCGCCTCCGTATCCTCCTCCGACAGAGTAGCCACCTCCGTATCCTCCTCCGATGCTAGTTCCGACATGCTGGGTGGTGGAGTGTTGGGTGTGGACGTTGGTGTGGTGTCGGACGTAGACTGGGTATGGCCTGGGCACTTCGACGCGGACGGGGTAG
>JXOV01003063.1:4945-24857 GCA_001014945.1 Clogmia albipunctata
CCTCCAGGACTGACGATGAGTTGAGTTCTTATAATTTCTGGGCATTTTGGCCATCTATAAACAAAATATGTTTAATTTGATAAATACCACTAATTGACAAAATGAGAGGTATGCCATTTTGTCCATATGTCATTTTCAATGAAAAATATAAATAGGATTATATTTCTAGAAAATCTTATTTTAAAACAAAGGTGAATCCTTGAGCAATAAAATAAGCACCAGGATAATATGTAAGTTAACGAAACTCTTCCAGTATGTTCAATTGAACAAAATGTAAATAAAAACTCATTTCGCTGGAAAAACTTCTGAGGGCACTGGCACCAAGACGCATGGACTGAATGCGTTCAAATTTTGGCAGGATAGTTAAAGCCATTTGGGTTACAAGATAGCTTAGTCAGATGCGAGCTAGAAATAGCCAAAATCCAGAAACACCCCCTATGCCATTTTGTCCATATATGCCATTTTGTCCATATATGCCATTTTGTACATATTTCCCCTACATGTAAGTGACATTGACGGCTATTTGATAATAGTGTAGGAAATAGCATAATTCCACGGACTTAAAATTTAGAACCCATAAACCGAATACTGGACTTCGCCATTGAAAAATTATACATTAGAACCTATTTTCTATCGATGGTTTGTTAATATTTCAAATTACAATTAAAGAAGCGCTCTCGCTGCTTGTGATAGCTGTTGGAACAATTCCCTACGCCTACTTTCAATTCTACATAAGATTAAAGTTTTGGAAAAGAAAGGCTAATGTTTTAATGAGGGTCCCAAATTCAACCAACGGGTAAAGACTGACTATTTGTGTTTCTGCAGATTGTTGATCTTTAAGAGCACCTATACCGGTTGTAAACGGATCGAGATCCGCTCAGGAGTACGTCTCCTAATTCTGAAGAGGCAGTCAAATGCGCTAACCATTCGACCATATAGTGGATGTATTATATCGAATAAAAGAAATAATTTTTAATGAACAATAAAACCCACCCAAATTTATGAGTATATTATTTCAGACTAAAATTTAGAAAACTATTTATTAATATTTACTTCAATTTTAAAAAAGCACTACGAGTATATCCAATTACTTACAATGATTACAATACCACAAGAGGATTAAATTCATGTCATATGATATTATTAATCAATGAAACGTAACCTCATCAAAATACTCTCCGTAGTTACTTACTTTATCAGGCTGGTGTTGTTCTATAATCTCTTGATATTAATGTTATGAATACATTTCCGTTTTGTAATGGACGTGTTTCAGGATGTGGAAAAAATGCGATGTCAATTTCATTGAAAAGGAAGTCGGAATAAAAAATCATATGGTTGAAGGGGTGAGGGTGAGAAGGAAAGAAAGAAAGGTGTATGCATGGAGGGATGAAAGAGTGGCAAAACCTAAATATTCAACGCTGACTTTCAATACGTGAAACAGTTTATCACAAAATAATCCCCTGATATGTGTTGCATGGTTTCCGGATTCGATACGTGTTCCTCGTCAATGTTCGAGATGAAATAGATTTCAATCTGCTAAATTGAAACTCTGAGATTCTCTCTCAATCAGAATTTCCATTTCCAGACCCCTTTCTCCACTCCACCCCTTTTACAGTTTTCCGCCTAAGAAAAATAGCAGAGGAAGATGAAGAAAAATAACGAAGACACTAAATGTGTGTACTGCCGAAAATTGTATTTCAAGTCTATTTGATTTCATGTTATTTGCAATGCAAAATTACATTGACTTTTTGTATTAGAATGGATGACAATAAAAGATTGATAATTTACATATGGGACACACCCTTTCATCCCTTTTTCATTCAAAGATAAGATGATTCGATTATCTGTTGCTAGGTAGTTCTTCAGGAATTTCAATCTTCGACTTTTTGTAGTTTCCAAGAGAAAAGACGTTTAAAAATAATTTAAAGCTTGTTGATATGTACTCCAACCTTGTAAGAAATCGATTTAATATACAAAGAAATTAAAAAAAGTCAAATAGTTTTTATAATAATTTTTGGTTGCCTATTACTCATAGGCAATATTTATATTAAAAATCTATGCGAATTAAGAAATAGTAAGCTGACCAATAACCATTTCGATTGAATTGTGTAAGACAGAGAAGGAAGGAGAGAAGGATTGACAACTGAGCTGTCATTCTTTATGTTAGATTGTTTGTCAAATGTGTTTTTGAAAACTGAAAACAACAATAAATTTTTTTTAAACATAGTAATTTTGTGTGTTTTGGATCCCTTCATATACTCCACACATGCCGAATACTCCACAAATAAAAAAAGGATGGTGCTTTATAAAATTCGTTTTAAATAAAAGTTAAGGAAATCAGACAGGTAGTTTTGTTTTAATCGTGTCTGAAAGCGAACGTTTCGGCAGTTTTATGAAAAATGGAGAAAAAACAATATCGTTTGGTGATTCGATTCCTCATTTTGGAAAGGCAATTACTGAGTGAAACATAGACCGTTTGAGTTCTATTTATAAGGACACTTATTATTTGATGGTGTTTGACAAAATTGATTTGACATGTATCATCGTGGCAAAATGTCGGTTTTTTTTTTAGCCTAGACCTTGTGCTTGAAAACATCTTTAACAGAGGAATAATTGAATAAACGGTGTACCTAGTATTCGTACGTCCCATTTTAAAAGTGGTCCAAATAGCCAAGTTAAAAGGGATCTTAAGAAACTTCAATTTTCTTATCCTGGTTGAGTATTGGAAACGAGACATCTATCCTCGCAAAGCGTGCCGAGATTTCTGTGTTTTTCAACAGTCTGCACTGAGAGTAGTTTACAGATATTAGTGACATAGTTTAATCGAATCCAAATGGCTTTTTTCATCATTTCGGGATTGTTGACAAGCCATGAGTCCGCTGAAACTATATTAAAGGGTCAGTCGAATAATGGACTGCCATCGACTAATTTGTTCCTAAGCAGAAAAATACTGTCTAATCGCCTGATTTGGGCTTGACTATGTTGAAATTTTTGACCGATTTGAAACCCTATTAAAGAACAAATCGACTTCAATTAGTTAAGAAAAAATTGTTGATTCGACCATTCCCACCTCATCCGTTGTGAAGGCCGAAATGGTAGAATTAGAATAAAAATTGCGTTCCATCCACTATACTATATTCTCTAGACATGATTCATTGCGATTATTTTCAGCGTTTAATTTTTAAAAAGTCTTACGCTGAACTGAAATCTTCGACAATATTTTGTTAGTCTTATAGCCTGTTTTGCAGAACTTTAGAAAATTAATTATTGGTTTTAGTTTTATACGGGGTAAAAAACTACAGATATGTTTAACTAAGTATAATAAGCTTTGAAATTACCAAAAAGCATTGTCTTTTTACCTGTTACGACCTTTTGCCCCTTCTTATATACATATATCAATTCAATTGAAAATATAAAGATAAATCTGATTTATTATTTTTATATTAAGTATATATGTTTTCATTTTTTTAAATAAAAAATGGGCTCAATTTCATGCCAAGAATTTGAAAAGAATTCCCGTATATTTGAGATCTTCCTTAATTATTCTAACCTTTTCAAGGAGTTTACCCTCAGAAGTGGATCAATCTAGTTAAATTTGACATTATTTACCATTCTAAGAATTCTTATTTAAGATGACAACTTTTCTTTGGTAAGTAACTCGTATTAAAGATTTAAATTTAATATTTCCTGTTTGTTATTACTGTACCTGTTTGAGATTTTTATTTTTTTGTTGTTTACTTTACATTTTCATCATTGTCGTGGCTCTACATCGCAGATCGGATTCTGACCTCGACAGTTTACCTCCCGGTTCATAGGAATTTACACTAAAGCTGTTTTAAATCTTTGACAAGAAAAGAGTCCAACTTACATCTCATTATCATGTCTTGAAATAACAAATTTTGACAAGGTTTAAATCTATTTCATTTGAAATATTACAATGTTTAAAAACTGTTCAAACTAACCAAGAGAAATCCAGTTTCAATTACTTAGAAAGGATTCCATGTGTTTAATTTTTAATTAGATACATATTAAATATCTGTGTTGGTTATTGAAATAATATTTCAATTTTCAACTTCTTCGAAACTGTTTATCATAAATTAAAGACTACTAAAGACATATTTAGCATATGTCGATTTATTGATTAAGTAGTTGATCATCAAAACACTGTGTTTTTTAAAATAATTTTCTTTGGTTGAACACATTATATGCCAAAAATCCAACCTTTATTAAAGCAACAATTCAATTACAATTGCTTCTTTATTAAATTCCAAAATTACTAATTTACAAAATAAAATTAATCAAAACTCTTTAATATTGATGCGTACAAAAGTCACATTTTCAAAATTCGTTATTATTCATTAAAATTTAAGAAAGACGTCCCCAATTGTATGTTTACCATATTAAAGATATTTTTATGAGTATTTCTTAGAAAAAATTGTTTATTACTCGTATCTGTGCCATTTTTTATTTTTAGAAAATATTTAGCCAATACTTATTCTTGGAAAAGTTTCGTAAATAAATCAGGCACAATTACACCTCATTAAACTAAATGGAATGCTCCACCATCCTGAAATACTGCTCTTCTTTTTCGCCTCCAGTCATTCTTCACCCATTTTCCAAAACGTTTGATGGATTTGAACCCGCCCAATCATTTGCAGTTACGCTCTAAGAATATAAGCTTAAGTTTTCCACTCTTCTCTACATTTCTTTACGCTTCAACGTTTCTCCTTGCTTTGTTTATTCTTTCTTATGTTATCAGTTTAACCGAAATTTATAGTTCGGTGAGAAGGATGAGGTTTCATATATAATGTTGTTTTTTTGTCGACGTTAAGACACATCTTTTGATACTAATCACTTGATGATGTTAATCTTTATTCAATCCTCAGATTAGTAAAGTTCTTTTTCATTTTCGTATGGAAAGGTTAGCTTGTCGACATCGATTTGAGTTTCGTAATGTGCCACTTTATCGAACTAGTGAAAATATTGAATATTAATTTTACTAGTGAAAAAAAGAAAGTCATTAACAACAAACATTGTCTTAAATTCAAAATTGTAACGCTGCACAATTTTAAATAATAAGTTGCATGTCTATTAACCCATGCCGTTATAACTGTCAATTAGAGACCGATAATCAGCCAAATAGAAACCGTTATAATGACAAACATTTTGATTAGATATTTGTGCATTTTTGAGCATATTTCAAAAAAGTGTTTACCGATGAAAAATCCGCTTTCTTCTCGAGAAAAATGGAAAACTCGCCGTTTGACTCGTATTTCACTTTCATTTTCTAATTAAAATCGGCTTATTTTACACCATTTTCCATTAATCTCAGGGCTCGCTTTATGGAAACCAAAATTTTTCAATTTTTGTAAAAATAAAAATTTGTAACAAAAAGGTTTCCAAAATTTTTGTTTGGAAAGTGGAAACGCAATTGTTTTCTGTTTATTGTGACGAGCGCATCTTCCTCGATATCTATTTTCCGGCTTTATTCTTCCCCGCTCCATTTCAAACCTCTTCGAGTACGAGTTTTCAAAAATTCCATTTCAATTTTGCATCGCGCTGGAATGCGATTATTTAATTGTATTTAAGCAGTCTTTATAAAAATCAACATCAACTGTCCGCCACCCGTTTAATTTACACAAAACCACACAGAACTTTTGACTAAATTGATTGAACAGTTTTTCAGAAACCTATTAAATTTTGCTAGTAACGTGATCGAAAAAATCGGCGACTGAAAAGAGATATGTTGAATTACGTCCGAAAATAGATGCCATAAATGCAGTCGTTAGCGATAGTACGTCATGAAATACAAGCATTATTTTAAAAGGGTTGAAATTTTTTTCTACAAAAATGGAATTGTATCTTTAAAAAATATCAATGAAAATTATTTAGACATTATGGAAGATATTGATGAACGTAGTTTATTTAATTATATTTTTTTGCACTCCCGTATCGTAACATACGCTTTTCGATATCTATTTGAGTTTCGTAATGTTTCACTTTATAGCACTCAGTAAAAATTCGAATTTTTATTTCATTAGTGAAAAAAATGTCACCCAACAGATTTGTCTAAATTTGGTCGCCATTGTTGCCTTTAAACTACACAAAATATTGGTCTCGGCTATGCCATAGGACCGTGATTACGTTTCAAATTAATTAACGTTTCCTGTTTTAAAATTTTAATATTTACCATTTCAACAGCCATCTGCATATAATTTGGTTATTTTTGTTCGATTTCTGGCACATTACGTAGATATCAGAGATAAATCTGCTCAACTGTAATGTAAGCAAATTATAGTAATAGCCTTATATTACTTTAAATTGAAATTTATTTTATATAAATTAAAGAAAACAAATGTTTCATGTCACAATAAAATAGGTATTTGCCTTATGACCAAGTAGTTAAGAGGAAATCAATGAAATTAAATATGAAATTGAAGAAAATTCAGTACTCGTGAGTGGAGTGCAAAGAACGTAATGTCCTGCTCGGGTGTAAAGTCCTAATTTTTTAACTCGGAAACGATGAAACACTCGCCTTCGGCTCCAATGTTTGACTCTCGTTTAAAAAGAGTTGACTTTACACCCTTGTAACCCAAATAACAGTTAAATATGAAATAATCTCTATCCTACGGGTAGATTTGGGTCTTATTTTAATAATTATTTTCTCCAAAAAAAAACACCCATTTAAGTACAAAATCTTCTTTTCAGATTTAATAAAAAATTATTGTATTTGTGTATTTGTTTTCTTAAAATATTTTTTGGTATAATTCATCATATAAAATGACTCAATAACAATTTGTTATTATCTTAAATTTTAATACATTAATTATAAAAAAGTACGGGTATTTAGTTTTTCCGTCTGGCACTAAAAAATATTAATCAAATGAATTAAATTCTTGCCTAAGCCACGATTATCATTGTAATGTCCATTTTATAACATTTGATACGAATAATCAAATGTTTTTAAATTAAAAATGAAATTAACTCAAAGGACTTGAATGGGTATTTTTACTTTAAATGTAAATGTAAAATGCTGGTAATTACCTCAAAAATTAAAATACCATTCGCCCAATAAAGTTGATAATAAAAATGGTTAACATTGTTATTATCAGAAAGACATTCTCCTTAAAATTAATTTTCGAGGAATATTAAGAGCTAATTCAATTAAATTTTCAAATCCCTGTTCTCTAATCTTAATGAACGCCTCTTCATTCCTGAGTTCATTATTCGAGTCTATATTTAGTAGAGAGATGACATTTCACATTTCTGGTAATAATTTTCAGTTAATTATGTTGTTTCGTATCGTTATTAAGCCACAAGTATTAAATACTTGAACAAAGCCACACTATCTTCAAATATACATATACCTCTATAGCATAATGTATGCTGCTCTAGCACATAATCATGTTTTCCGTAGCATGTTAGTTATGCCGAAACTGCAGCTCGTCCAATTTGCAAAACACACACTCACAAACACAAATCCTTTTTTAATAGAGAGCGACGATGTTACAAAGTCCTCAAACCAAACCAGTGCATAGTGCTTTTGCGGAGTAATGCAACCAAATTATGTAATGTCAGAAGACACTACCTTACAAATGTTTGAATTTAGTTTGTTAAGTAAAATTCTGTCTTTAAATTTAGATTAAGAAAATTTTTTATTATAAATTTTTTTTATACAAATCGTTTCAAAAAATTTAATTTTTTGAAACGACGGAAAGCAGTTTTCTGTAAGTTTTTCCATTCATTCGTCTTTATTGTCGTTTAAATTGTCGTCACCTTGTAGATTAATGATATTAATAATATTGAATGAAGTGGGTCTCTTTGGGCCGAGTTGGTGTTTAATATTTATTTGTTTTAAGCCACGAGCGTGGCGATTGTGTTAAAAAAGAGCCGTGTGTTTAATAATGCTTATCGACCGTGTTTTATTAAAAAAAATTGGCATTTTTGAATAAATTAACATAAAAACCATAAAAATTCTACGATTTTCTGTAAAAATATATTTTCCTCTCACACTAAACCTGTCTTTGTAACTTATATATATTAAATTAAATAAATATTAAATAAATATTTCACTTGTATTTCAAGAAAGAGATAGATCATATTTAAATTAAAAATGTATACAAATAAACCAGTGTAACGGGTTGGCAATTTTGCTAAACTATAATTTCATTACACCGATAAAAAAATTTACAGAAACTTGTTTGGTAATTGCTTTTGGTTTCTTCGGCACAAATTCTAATATTGGGTAATCGTTTTCAATGATGTATATGTTTCTATTTCATAACAAAAGGTTGATTCCAAACAGAATTTTTAAATAGTAAAATCCATAACTGTAATCTGAGAGTATCGGAAAATGTTCGTCAATATTTAATAGTAAAAAGCCAGTATCAAAGTAGCTTTTCATATAAATTGATGACATTCGTTTACGGAGGTCACACAATAATAATAATTAAAAAAGCACTAGTGCTTTAAAGAATTCTTTCAAGCACTTGTGCTATAAAAATCATTATGAGACCAAATTCCTTCTAAAGTCTCGATACTTTAAAGAATGTGGATGGAATTTTCAAATAATACGAGTTGACTGATGAAGATAGGTTTTTTTTAAAAACAATTATACAATTATGACCAGCTCATTACTGTAGTATATAATATAATTACACATTAAAAACATGCATTATTGAAATTTAACTTTTGAAAATTAGAAATGGTTTTTGATTTAAAAAAAACAATATAAAACTTTTTCAAATTATTTATCAATAGATATACACAAATGTCCTTATTTATAAAGCATAATGAACGGTATTTAAATAATTGTTACAGAGTGTCATTTGAAAATTCCTTCCCTTCTTCGTCCTTTTCAATTTCTAGTAGAGTAATAGTATTGTCCGACGAGTTTCTCGTTACTCGATCCATAAATTGACATTATTCATTGTTTAATCCGATTTCTAATCACCTGCTCAGTTGTTTGCCGGTGGCAATTTTCCCGGGTCTGGCCTATAAATCAGATTAACGGTGTGTGAATTAATTCATTTGCAAACGTTGTAATTGGACTTATTTTCGGACCGCCCACAATTATGGACGAATAAATGCTCCAAATATTTACCAGATCTCGAGTGAGCTTTTGATTTTAATAAACATGTGTAATTCATACGAGATTTAAGTCAATATTGACGTTAATGATAATTCGTTTATATCAGATATATAAATTTAAAATCACACATTCTTTTAAATATTTGTTATTTTGTTAAATTTGTTTTCTAAAACATAACAATGTGAAATATTAAAAATACACAGCGGATGCAACATAAAGTGCTGCCTTATTTAAGTTTTTACTCTTTCATTGTTATTTGATTTGTGGTGCAATTGAATTATAACACATTTTATGATTAAAATTGGAGTTTGTTTAAGAGCTCGGTAATTGATTATTCTTATAACCACTGTTTTTATTCGAATATTATATATCGAAATAGAATTCGCGTATTAACATATCTCTATATCATCTTAAAAGACTAAATCTCACTCTAATTTGGAAATTGATTAACAGTGGCAAAATAAAGCAACCAATATACGTAAGTATGGAAAAGAGAAACAATAGTGGCATGACTTTAAAATCTAAAATATTTTAAATAAATATTTCCCTCTACGCTCCAGTACTTCCAACTTGGGATAGGCCCAACCTCAACCAACGGGTGTTAGACTTTCCATGACTGTTTATTTTCAGGGTATTAGTAGTCAATTAATAGTACCTACATGAAACCCACGGCCTCCGAGGAGGCAGACGAGAGTGTCACACTTCGGTTATTGGGCGATTTTGTTCAAATTCCAATAAGTTTTGAATAATGCACGTTCTATAAGTCTTACCAAATACTCGACCCTTCCTAAAAAACTCGCTTTGCTCGTTAAATTTATTTATTATTTTTTGTTTGACATGTTTTAAAGATTTATTCTAATAAATTGACTGAAGTTATTAAATACGATTTTATTAATATAGAATTTTTTTAGTTCAATCAAGAAAGTCAAGAAGTTTGTCTTGAAAATAAATAATACTACCTGTAGATATTCCAAATTTGTTGCTTTTTTTTCTTTTAACGCGTTTCCAACAAAACAACTAACAAGATTAAAATTGATTAATAAAACAATTCCTTATATTCTTTTTTGTTACTAATGCTGCGCCACCTAAATGTACATCATGGTAAAACTATGTTTACCATCTGTGACTGTCTTTCTTACCTTCTTTTCGTTTTAAATGTATTGTGACTGAAAATTTCCAAATCCGTTCGCCAAATATGTAGTGGCAAAATTTTGAACTCGAGTCTGACGTGTGAACTAAATTTAAAATGGAAATTTTCTTTAAAACACTGTGCAAAATCCGGAAGATGTATCATCAATAAAATAATGGCAGTTATCAGATTTTATAGTGAACCTCCTTAAAATTTGAATTTNGTTCGCCAAATATGTAGTGGCAAAATTTTGAACTCGAGTCTGACGTGTGAACTAAATTTAAAATGGAAATTTTCTTTAAAACACTGTGCAAAATCCGGAAGATGTATCATCAATAAAATAATGGCAGTTATCAGATTTTATAGTGAACCTCCTTAAAATTTGAATTTTACTAAAATTTTAATTTTAATCCATTTATTTGGAGTAATATTGCTTTCATGTACAAATATAATTTGATTTCCTGTAGAATTCCAATTATTCTATTAATTATTTTATTACTTTCGAGACGGTTTACCACTATTGTCTCAATTTCTCATGTAGCTTGATTTTCTCTTAGAAACAACTTCTCTTAGATTTCACAAAAGGCAGTTTGTATTCATTTCTTCGAAACTAGGAGTAAAACCTTTATTTGCATTTTTAATTTTAAAAATAGTGCACTGTCGATGTCCAAAATAAAGAAATGGTTTCACCAGACTGTAAAAGAAATCAATTTTCCAGTGAATTATGTCACTTTATGGAGGATGACGATGCACTCCGAGTTTTTGCAAGGCCATCAATAATAATTGAAGAGACTATCAATAATGTCGTGTCTAGACTCCCGGCAGTTATGGGTGCAAAAACTGCTAATTCGAAATTCATTGGAAGTTTATTTAAATGCAAGAAAGTTTTTTTTTTCAAACTTTATTAAATATGTACACTTGGATCATTCACCAGAGGTGAATATATCAAGGAGTTTTAAAGACAATTTTACATAACAATTACTATATACACATGGTTAATTAATACTGAAGAGTTTATGGGATGCCCATCCTCTTATGGCGTTTGTAACCCCTGTCATTTGACTGCTTCTGTACCAACTGGTTAGAATGGTTCCTCAGCCCTGCCCTGTAGTTCGCAAGGCTCTCTTCAGCCAGTTGTCGAAAAGACGTCCTTCCGGTGTCACGCATGATGATATGGTTTCGGATGTACCAGTGAGCTCCCACAGCTCGACAAATGTGCTTATTGTAACGTCCCTCAACTCTTGTGAAAAGGCTGTTACAACAGCTCCCCCAAAGTTCAATACCGTATGTTAATATAGGTGTCAGTACGGTCTTGATTATCAACAATTTCAAATCCCTGCTCAAACTAGTATTCCACAGAACACCCAACTCATTTTAGCTCCAATTTAGCCTCGATATGACGCTTTCACGTCAATCTCACATGATTAACTTGGGGTAAAACGCAGTTGCCTATTTTTATTGGATCACAGGCACCCTCGGGTTTGGCGTGGCTTAACTCCAGCTGCCAAATCGAAGCCCAATCGATGATTGCATCCACGTGCCTTTGTAGGTATAGAGAGGCCAATTTAGGACTTTCATCCACAGAAAGCTCGGAGGTGTCGTCAGCAAAGGTGCAGATAACAGTCTTGGGTGTGGTGGGTATATCAGACGTGTATATTAAGTATAATGCAGGTCCTAACACACTATCCTGTGGTACTCCAGCTCTTATGGATCTCACGGATGATAATGTATCATCACAGGAGACTAGGAAGTTTCTGCCGTTGTTGTTGTTGTTGGAGCAACCACCCGTGTTATTCCCCAAGCTCTAAATCCAGGAAGCGAGCCACCTCCAGCGGGCTCGTCCAGAGGTCCAATGGTGACAGGTGCTTTGGCTTCGCTGGGCATGCAAAAAGGTGATTGGTGTCATGGGGACCACCACCGCTGTCGAAAGTTTCTGCCGTCGAGATAATTGCAGAGCAAAGCATGAAATGGTTGCTCTGTGTAGATCATGATTTTGTATTTTAGACCATCATGCCTAGGGTGAGGCCTGGGACACGTCCAGTAAACCCGCAGAACAGTATTTCCTTTCATCCAGAGCTCTTTTGATGGTACAAACAGTACGACGCATTTGCTGAGTTGGCCCGTGACCACGCCGAATTGTAATGTGTCACTGTTTTTATAAATGATAATTTTGGTATTATTAGATTAGTGATTAAAATTTTAGTTTCCAAAAAAAGTCATCTTCTATAGCAGATTTTAGAATAATACTCTTATTAATAGTACAATCTCCCTGTTTAGAATGTCTAATGCTACCGAAAGAAACACCAATATTTTTAAAATTAATTGTTTATGGATAGGATATTATATTTTCAATTAATTATCAATTTATTTAATTAATTTAAAACTTTACCACAATTCTAATGAAGCTCGCCGCATTTTTTAAATGAAAATCATTATAATTAATTACTTCAATTAAAGAATCATATTTAGTTACTAAAACGCAATATGTACTCAAATTTAAATTGGAAATTATTTCCAAATTAAATGACCAAATTCAGTTTTGTATTGAACTATCCAATAAATTAAATCTAAATTTTCATACATTTATGATTATACTAAACGTACATAATTCAATTACAATAATTCACAGAATTATGTTCATTTTGTGATAATGTAGAAACATTAAAGCGAGTAACTATAGAAATAAGAGAGCAAACCATTTGCTCGTTTGTTCAAAAAAGGTTGAATGAAGATATAATCAGGGACTTAAAAGGGTACGAAATGATTTATAGACGAATTGTCAATTACAATAAACAAAATTTGCAAAATAACTTGATAATGTAAGATAAACAAACTAGCTTTTGAATAACAAAATGAAGAGAATTTAATTAAATATTCAGGGTTTTATATTCAATAAAAATTTGTAATCATTTCCATAATTAATCAAAATGGTTTGTTAAGACACAAATTTAGATCCCAAATTTATAATTTATGATTGAATTGTTTGATGAGAAAGATAATAGATGTGTAGGTAAATCTTTAACGATTTTATTATTGTCTAGTCTAGTTTAACCCTGCAGATGCAGCAAGCATTTGCATTCCCAGGTACGTAAGATGATTTAAATGTTATTTTTTTCTGTATGATAAATCAATCTACAATTTCCGAGATTTGAAAAATGTGCCTAGAATTTAGTTTTGCGTTAAAGCGGATAGTCAGACACCTAACATACTTGGGTATGTAATACATTTTGTATGGAGTCTACCAAAAAATTGTGTGTCAGCCATAAATATTTAATATTCAAAAATCAGTTAACTAAATTAAGGATAAAAAAGTGATTCTTCTATTTTTTCAATTAAAAGTCACCAGGTTAAAAAATCACACTAAAAACGGTAAAGATTTTATTAAACAAATTATATATTTTGGGTTATCATATTTAAATTTTGATTTACAATATAGTTAGCTTAAAGTTAGTTAGCATAAAAGTCATATGTTGGAATTTGTTTTTGTTAAGACTCGAACTCCATTCTCCGATATCTTTTCTACTTAGTGTCTCTGGAGTGTTATGAAGACTTCACGTGGCTGGACAGAACATTTTTAACTTGAATAACATTTTCCGGAAATTGAAAAAAAACAATCTATTTTAAATTCACGTGTATAATAAAACACTATATGGTCTCTCCAATTTAATATTTAATTATAGGTAACAACTACATATAGAAGAAAATATATTTATTAACTGATGATCCATTCCGTAATAAAATATAAATTTAAAATTGGGTTAAACTATGTTCATCTCTTAACATGAAATATTTAAATTAAATTAATTTTCAAATGAAAAATGTAATATAAACAAGTTTGAGTAAATCCCATTAAAGAAGGAAATTAAACAATGAATTGCTGACAAACAGTGTGTAATTATGAAATTTTGATTGGTAAACATTGTCTGGAATTCTAATTTGTTAACCTGTCAGTAGGGTGTGTCATTGACTTGATGCAGAATCGCAATTTTCGGATGGATTCATACAGTTTCGCATCCAGCAGTGCAAGTGCATAAATTAAAACAGAGTTTGCAATAATGAGATTGCTGAAACCGTGTAGAGTTTTCATCAATCACATTTTCGCAAGTCTGTCAACTGATGAGCGCCGAGGACGAGAGACAGGGACCGTTATATAAGCTGGTTTAGTCATAAATGCATTAGGCTTTGGGCTAATTCCCGACTATACAGCAGATAATTCCATTGCAAATCTGCTCTTGCCAAGCAAAAGTTTAATATTTGCAAATACTGCCTCGGTCTCTCCATATTTACAAAAGGCACTTAAATTGGTCTACTAAAAGCTCATTACATAAAACATGTGAAAATCGTTATTAATAAAATGTCACATGCTCTGACATTTGCCATTTGAAACACAGAGGAACAAAGTTTTGCTTATGCCCACATTCGAAACAACTGAAACATTCCCATTAAATGAAAACTTTACAAAGGCATATTCATCCTCCTCTTTTTTTATTTTGTTGGCAATCTTTTTTGTTCATTGAGAAGGAGATCTCTTAAATAATACATCCAAATCCGCAAAAAGTAATTCATACTTAAATTCTGCCACAGCCGAAAAACTTTCTTTTCAAACTTTTCATGACAAATTTATAATGCAAAACGTGACATGAATTTCGCCAATTCTTTTCATACCGAAATCAAATCCACAAGCATATGAATTTTATATAGACTTATCAGATTACAATAATAAATTGTACTTTTTCAATTTCTAAATTATCTTTTCCACCCGAAATGAAATCTTTTCTATTCTTAGCGAAAAACAGAAGTCGTAAATATTCTCTCCTTTTTCCGATACAAAAAGACCTGCCTTATCGAAACCGTTGTTAATACTGGCCTTGATAACGTTGATAAATCTCTGAAAACTCTCCTCTAGTACTACAGAAAAAAACCATGCGCGAAAAATGTTCAGGGGAAATTTCGATCCTTGTTTAGCGGTGGTAATCTTTCGGCTCTTCTCTTTGGCCAGAAATGGACCAAATCGTGAAATATTACATTAAAACTTTTTGATCCGGGTCTCCAAGAATTGACAAGGCCGTTATGGCAGGATCTACAAGTTTTTGCCTGACCTATGATTAATAGTTCCATACACAAACTCCGAAAATCCTTACTACTCCCTTTGCAAGTAAATACAGTCCAATGAAAACTAAAGATTGTATTAAAAAGAACACGAATGTAAAAATTGTTTAAATATTAATTTTTAAAAAATTACCATTCCAAAAAATGTTTATTTAAATCAAATTAAAATCAAACACTCTGTAAGTTTATATCAAATTAAATTTTATATGATATTATTTAATATATTCCGATGTGGTAACGCACCCGGGTGCCCCATTCTTCAACTGGTTTAGGTGCTATTAATTGGCTAATAATTCACCGAAAACAAACAGTCACGTAAAGTCTAAGCCCGTTGGTTAAGGTTGAGACGCCCAGATTCCTTACAGGAATTGAAAGGGATTTTTTTTTATTTAGTATTATATATTCTATGATTGTAAGTACTTTCGTAGGAATTATATTTTATTATTTAAAATAAATAAATTTTTCTTTCTACACAATTGTAATAACTTGGGGTAATCTCCATTTTCACCAACAAGTTTTTAGAGTTTCCATGACTATTTGTTTTTCAGTGATTTATTACCTACTAAAGCAAATAAATAGAGAAAATATTTACGTGATGGTATATTGAATAAGAATAGTTTTTGATTTTTTTTATTAAACATACACTCAAAACCCGTTGGTTAATACACCCCATGTTTCTTAGAGGAATTAAAAGGAATTTTTCTATTGACACTTTTCTATAAAAACCTTGATGCATAATTTAACAATTTTATACAGAAAAAAAATTACATTTGTTCGTCACTAAACTTGTGTTGATTCTGTTCTAGAAAAAGGTGATGTTAGGTTTCCTTGTAAGTTCCATATACGATTTCTCTCTCTCGTTGTTGACCTTTCATTTATTTAAAAGAATGTTCCTATTTGTGCTTCTCATAAAATGTTCTGAAACATTTGTTTGCACTCCCGTATCGAAACATACGATTGAGTTTCGTAATGTTTCACTTTATCGCACTCAGTGAAAATTTTGAATTTTTATTTCACTAGTAAAAAAGAAATGTCATAAACTATCCAACAAATTTGTCTCAAAGTCAAAATTTGGTTGCCATTATTACCCTTAAACTACACAAAATATTGAACTCGGCTAGGCCATAGGACCGTGATTGAGTTTCAAATTAATTAACGTTTCCTGTTTTAAAATTTTAATATTTACCGTTTCAATAGCCATCTGCATATAAATTGGCACATTACGTAGATATCGGAGATAAAGCTGCTTAACTGTAATGTAAGTAAATTATACTAATAGCCTTAAATGGCTTTAAATAGAAATTTATTTTACATAAATTAAAGCAAACAAATGTTCCATGTCACAATAAAAAAAGCATTTGACTTATGACCAAGTGGTTAAGAGGAATTCCAACCGTTAACAGTAACTTTACAATTTAACATTTTTCTTGAAACATTTGTGAAACATGTTAATTTTCCTTGTGAATAATTGATTTAATATGAAATGGTAAAAAATTTCAGTGCTCATGAGTGGAGTGCAAAAAACGTTATGTTCTGCTCGTGTGTAAAGTCCTGTTTTTTAACTCGGAAACGATGAAACACTCGTCTACGGCTCGAATGTTTCACATTCATTTCTTGTAGCACAAATAATTATTAAGCGATTGTGCAGTTTTGACACTGGAAAGGAGGAAGAATCTGAAAACTTCTTCTTAACAGTCAGAGCCTAGATGCGATATCCAAAATGAATATCATGTTTTTTTATTTGAAGAAAATGCATAAATTACTGTATTACACACAGTTGATAAGAATAATAAAACACACAAGAACCTAGTGTTCAATCACACATGTTCTGCTATCGCCAAATTTTCGACCAAATTATACAAATAACTAATATACATAGAAGCAATCTTCATACTTTATTTGATCTATTTTATTTCTATACAAGCTTTATATTGAAAACAAGTCCGAAGATAGTTTGTATAAATGAAGTGGATTGAGGTAAATATACATATTTCCTATGAACACATAAACTTATATCCCAGGAAACATTGTATATAAAATATTTTATAAAAAATATTGCTTCTGGACAGACGGAGGGAAATGGAGAGAGTGAATAAAAAATTGGCACGACCTAATTGTGGATTCCATTCGATGCGGTTGCGATATGCTCGGAATGCTAATATGGTAAACAATTTAAATCAGGAAGGAATTCGGAATTGAATAAATATAAATTTCGAGCCATTTACGAGGAGAGACAAATGACAGTCTCCACTGCGGAGGCTTCCAACTGAAAATCACACTTGTTTGTTTTCCTGGCCCCAAAAATAACGCCATTCCCCCAAAAATACACAATAAATTATCACGATTAGGTATTTGGCCAGAGAAAACAGAATTTTCCGGATTTCCAAAGTGCTAAATTTTCCCATCTGGTCCCGCTAATTGGCAAATTGCGAATTACTCAAATTGTCTCGCCAAATTTATTCATCCGATTTGGAGGAACGGTCATTCAACTTCTATTAAAAAGGAATACATCTTTTCGAAGAAGGAATAAAATTGACAAGTAAATAGACGATTATTAGCATAAAATATTCAAAAGTACGAATAATTTCGCTCTTAAATTGCCTTACATTTTTTAAATATTCTTTACATATTTTTCTGGGAAAACGTTCATCAGTCTCTGTTTGAATAGAAAGATCTTATCTAATGAATTTTACAACAATGTCTACAAAACGACCATCCTTTTTTCACTCAATAAAAATTCAAAGATTACTTTGAAGATGGGCAGTGACCCTTATTGATTTTGTCTATCATTGATTTTTATTTGATTTTCATCTAAAAATTAAAGAAAAATTTAATTTTTTGCAATATTTTATGTAAAGTATTACAATTGAAATTATTATTATCCATTCTCACGATAAAATATTTTTTTTTTTTTCAAAATTACATTTTTTGTCAAAAATAATTATATTTTTTATTATCCTTTAATGTCCTTCTAAGGCCTTCTGACACCGTTTAAAAAGTGCCATATTACCTTAAAACTAAAGTACGAGTATCCATGTAAAGTTTCATTTTTTTATTTTATAATTTGAGCCACGAGTACTTTATATTAATTTCTACAGAATAATTAAAATACTTCAAAAACAACTTATGATTAGAAAATATTTGGTAAATAAAGAAAAAAATATTAAATTCGCTGTATTTCGTTGTTACAATGAAAAATAGGACACTCTCTAACTAATGTTTATGTCGGTTTATACCCAAATATTTTATGGGTTTAATGAAGTTTTACCATTTTATATACTTGTAGTTTATGAAGCTTTCTTCAATTATCATTAATAAAAACAAATTAATAGCACCTAGAACTAATCAAATCATTTTTTTTTATCCTGGACATTTACAAAACATGTAAACACAACAAGGGATAGGAGGACGGATTATGGGTTTAAGGTAAAGGGGGTACAAAAGACTTAATGTACTTATTTTCAGTCTTCCTGTTGTTTCAAGAGTCTACTGGTGGTGGGAGCCAATAGTTGGCTAGCTGGGTCGTTGATATGGTTTAGGAGTCTGTGTCTGTAGCGCGACTTGCGAATCGCGACAATTTCTCTGATGGTGGGCATTTGTAGGTCTCTCAAAATGGTACTGTTTCTGATAAACCAGAGAGCTCCCGCGATGCTCATTAGGTTTTTAGAGTAGAGACGCTCCACCCTAGCCATTGTTGTGTTACAGCAGGAGCCCCAGATCTCCAAGGCATAGAAAAGTATCGGCATAATCTTTAACTTGCAAATGGCCAGCTTCAGAGGTAAGGCAAGGCTGAAGAAAAAAATAAAATCATTTGAAACAAAATTTATGTTCAATATTTTAGAAACATTTTTCTAATAAAGGTGAAAAATGTAGTTAAAGAGAAACCGGATGCACTTTTAAGTAAAATGGAAATTGATAATTATGGCTTGTCCCGAAATGAAATGGAACGCTAAGAATTGCTAGCAAATTTTAATTCGAAGGTCTATATTTGTATTTTAAACTGGAATAAATTAAGACACTCTTACATGTTTAAACGATAAAGCAAAAGTTGAAAATATTAGTTATTTAATGAATTAAAATCGTTTGAACATCATGTGTGAAAACTGACTTCGCAAAAATAGGGTAAAAAACCGCAACCCATACATTAAACATGAAAATTTTATTAGACTTTGTTTGATTATTAAACTTTTAATAACTGAAATAAATTATTTTGTTATTATTTTTACTTAAAATAATAACAAAGATATATTTTTTATAAATCTGTTGTATATTTGAATGTTATAATTAATAAGAAGAAAAAAAAGCAAAATATTTAGGTATGTTGAAGTATTTACATGGTTTTGCTGTTTTTATTCAAAACTATTTTTAAAAATTGATAATGGGAGATTGATAAATGGGAAGCATATAAAATACTTAACAGTTTTAAAAAAGGATCAATCACCAAAACTCAATATATGATGGATGTGAATGGGCAACTGAGAGCAGACCCGGAGAACGTGAAACATATTTGGAAAAGTCATTTTGAAACTATATTTAATTCGACAACCCCGAGTCCAAGTTGTGTTAACCTGGAAGACGTTGAC